>JACJUY010002371.1:94530-109321 GCA_014220935.1 Platorchestia sp. MABIK | reverse complement strand
CCTCACTGACCTACTGACTGGCCCCGCCATCTGCGGGCCACGCTCCCCCCTGAACCTTTTCTTACTTGAAATTCGGCTACTTCATGAAATTTGACTCGCCAACTTAAAATGAGTGACTTCTAGAGAGAAAATCTACTCCGCCTCATATGAGGCCCAAACCATCGCCAGCGCGGATGCCCGCGACAAGAAACACCGCCGCTCTTCCGTCAGATCAAAGCTGACACATTACGACATAAAACGCTGTGATGATCCTCACCCCCCCGCAAATTCCTAATATAAGAGCTACATATAGCAACGCTATCAAATTACGCTGTGATTTCGTCTGAGTATCGAAAACGGCGGGAAAACCCAAAAATAATAATAAAAATAATTCTGGACCTAAAGTATAAGGTTTTGAGAATATCAATTGCAAAATCCAAGTAAATGTTGATATGCCAAACTAACGAGTGTCGCTTGTGGTAACCTGTTACAAACACATCGCTTAGGGACCAGATTTTCCAATATTTCATATCCTTGTAGAACTACAACCAGCAGTTTAAGTTCTTCTGTCAACCTGATTTTGCTGCGTGTTTTTTTTGCTGAAAATAGTTCAGGATTTTATTTTTTTAACTGAAGATAACATCCTGAGCTTCCGAGTGTAAAATTTTGTAACTTTTTCGAAAAATTTTCTTACTGTAGTATTTCGCCCTGAAAGTATAACCATAACCAGATCAACAGAAACCCTTAAGCTGCCAGTTATACCGTTGCAAGGATGTAAATTGTTCGAAAATCACGCCCTTGATCTTACAAGGTAGTGTAACTGGCGCTCTTTTTCTTATTCTCTTTTTGAACTATTTATCTCGCTTCTGTTGAGGATTTTTGACTTTCTGCTTGTTCGATTTCTGCGTCTTAGCTTCCGAATTTGTATGTGGTGTGAACATCCTTTTCTTGATTACCGGGGATACTGTCAACTTGTGTGTGCCTAATGTTCAACTTTAGTTAACAGCATGTTAATGTTTAACTTCGTTATGTAGATGATAACAGTGGTTTTCAGCTCTGTTTCTTTGTTATTTCTTAGGATTTTGTCGGGTTTTTAATCTTATATGCACTTCAGTTTCAATATGATTTTTTGATGTGATTTTGTGTGCATTTGGTTACAGTATTGAAACATTAATTTGTAAAAATATTTGTTTTTACTTGAAATATTTTCTATTTCATTGTTAATGAAAAGTATCGTCATTTCCTGGATGTACTTTAGAGCACATATTTTGTTGGAATTCGTTCTGATTTCATAACACCTTTTGAGTTTTTTTTTTTTTGTTTTTATTCAGTTTGACTTGTTTTTTAGGTTTTCATTTTTTTAAGTTTTCCGTGGATTTTGTTGATTATGTTTGTGTTGTACGTGCCGAGCAGGCGGGTGGGCATGATGCTCCTGGATGACACCATTTAAATACTGCCCTGGTCTTCAAGTCGCCGCGCCTCGCTCGGGTGAGAGAGAGGTGACCGCTGCCGCCCCCGCTGTGGCTGCCTTGGCGCTCCTCTGGAGGTCTCAGGTTGTGGTCAAGTGACGCGAGGTAGTGGAGCTTTTGCCTTTCGTCGTTCGTTGCTCATATTGGCGTTCGTTGCGTGAAGAAATGAGTCTCATAGAGACTAAATTTATTTAACTTTTGTTGGAATATTATAAATGAAGCTGTGGTTTGTAGTGGTTCATTGAAAAATGCTTTTGAGGTGATAAGAATTGTCTTTTAAGATCAGGGCTTATCGAAGGTAAGATTAATGAGCTTTCCTGCTGAGATTTTGGAATTTGCTTGAGACTTCGAGCTTTAATTTGAACTTCTTTCTACCGAGTAAGTAACGTTAATTTCAAGAGGGTGTTTACAGAATTTAAAGGGCACTTTATATTCAGAACTTTTTTGCCGAGTGTTCTGTTACGAGCATGTCGTTTGTTTTAATTTTCAGTTTTTGTATTTTTTTAAATTTGTGCCTTCAGTGTGCAGATCTTCGTTCAGTAGTTAGGTTTTAAATCCTTGCACCATCTGTCAAGGAGTGAGTGTTAACTTTTTCTTTACTCAAAATGGCTCAAGTTTTACTCCGGCTTTATGCCTCTGAGATCTGTATCTGTTGATCAGCCAGTGCAAGGTTTCAAATTTTGGAACTTAATTGCGCAATTTATCGGACAGAAAGCCTGGTCATGGTATTTCAAATCTGTTTGCAGAGTCAAAGGAATAGAAAACGGTTAAGAAATACGTGCTGAGTGAACAAGTCGGGGAAAGCCGTCTTTTGTCCTAATGTTGGCGGAACAATATTAAAAAGTAAATTTCTGTTTCCTATTTCGAAGTAGAATTGTGTCTTATCAGAATCTCGTGTGTAATGGATTTTAAACTTGGGATTTTGCACAAGTTATTCAGAATGATATTGATGGTCGAGGGAAATGATCTGTTAGAGGTTTACTATAAGTTTTGTTCAATTAGTATTGAATTTTGAGGTTTAATTTCCAATTTATACGTTGGTAACACAAATATCAATCTTCTAAATTGTTGCGTCTGTGTAATTTCCACATAATTGTCAAAATCAGGGTCGTTGTCATACTGTCGATTTTGTAAGCAACTTCATTGCTTAATGATCGTTGACTTCGCTCTCTCTCATCTACTTACCGAAGGCCACATCAAGACACAGGTTAGTAGCACGTTTGTTTCGTGGTATTTTTTTTAATTATTTCAACAGTGAGACTAACGTCCTTGTTAGGAAAGGCTGCGATGAACGTGACACTACGCTCCTAGATCTCGGCCGACACTAAGGCACTCGCGGCAAATAGACTAGTAGTAAGACGAGGTTACGTAACTTCAGCTAAGCTCTATTTATTTCTCTGTAATTCACAAATTTTCTACCGAATCAGCGGCAAGGTCGGGTTTTCGAGTCGCTCAATTTAAGTTTTTTTTTACCGAAAGTTTCCTAAACTGATCGGTATTAGAAATTTTGAATGTTATACTGAATAAATGGTTGAGCCTATAAATTTCGGTAAATTGGGGTGAGGATTTGTTCCCCATCTTGTTGCATCAATTGGTGTTAATTATAGATGGAATTGACATTGGTATTAATTTTTGAAATGTTAATTGAAAAAAATTTGCAAGGTTCATTCGACACTCTATTCAAGTTTACAATGATACAAAGCCAGTTTCTTGCCGTGGTCGTTTACATGCTGGGGTGTGTTCTCCGAAAAACTTATGGCATTTTAGAAGTAAATCTAATAAAGAATTTTACGTCTGCGTATTGCATCGCTCTGTATTGTGCGAACGCTCTCTGGGGACAAACTGTGATACGAGCACCTTATTGTGCTAGTTCCATTCGATGTTTTTACTTGTGAGGAAATTGCCTCATCCAGTTAATCACGTGAGACATTTTTCGCCTTCATGGTTGGCCCAGCGTCGTGGGCAAGATTAGAAGACAACTTTTACGGGACCCTGATCAATTTGTTGACATGTTTGCCATGCCTCTTGTCAGTAGAGGCGCATGTATTTGCTCGTTCTGTTCTTTTTTTAAAATTTTTCATATTGACTTGCAATAATCACTTGGATGTAGTTGGAACAATTGAATTTATGTTAATATGATGAGTATTTTTTATTGCGTTAACATTTGGGCGCTGAGTGTTCTTCAATAGATTTTAAACTTGCTGGTTAAAGTATCGCGGAAGTGAAGGGATAACATGCATTTCTTTGAGTGTATGTGCGGCTTTCAATGTTTTGCTTCTAGTATTCACCGCATCATTATTGACAAACTGCGTTCGCAATTTTGCGTTTCTTCTCTTTTTAGCCGTTCTTAATTTTGTCGTATTTAGTAAGGTTGGCCTTGCTAGTCATTTTATGTTAGTATTGCAGTAGTCAGTAGTTAAGTTGAGGCACAGAAATGATCAATTTGGTGCCGAGGTAATAGGTTGCAGCCCCTTTGTTAAATTAGACGTTTCTGTCTTTCCAGGGTCCTTTTGGGCATTTCTTTCTCTTTGCTTTTTCAGAAAATGTTGCCAGCGCTGTGTGTGTCCCTTGGGAGATGGTATTCATGAAAATATTTCCACATTTATTCAAAGTTCCTAGCTTGCAAATTGATTTTACATCAGTTATTGCCATTTATTTTCATGCTTATTACGTTAGTAAGTGCTTACATGCTATATTTTATCCACGTTTATCTTTAATTTAAGTTTGGTATGTTCTATATCTAATTCGGAAATGTCTTGACTGCAAGTGACGTGACCTCACTGTGTTCCAGCCTTCTTTTCATATTCACATGTAGAAATCCTTCTACAGATCAATTATTCATGTACTGTTCTTACTACTGCAGTACAAGAAGTTGTACGATTCTATTTTTTAATGTATTCGTGTTCTTTCGTCTTCTTCATGCCATGACAGGATTTGGCTTTGTTAATTTTTGTATTGGGTAGTTATTTGAAGAGCTTACTTCTTCTTGCTGGCCATGGCATATGAACTAGCCGATGCTGATCTTTTCATTTTGAATCTTTCTTCTTCTCATGACTGCTGTGCAGCAACTTGCGGTAATGAACGACTAGAAGTTGTATTTACCATGGTTAGGTTTTTAATTGCCAGGAAAATATAATAGCTCTACTGCAGTAGTTTTTATTGAAGGCGAGTGGTCAACTTGAATATCCTGCTCTTCACTTCATAGTCCTTTCATTTTCAGCTTGCTTACGCTTACTACACTTCTGTACTACAATTAACTCGTATTCTCTTACATAATACATACTGAGTTCAAATTAATTGAATAGTGGAAGTAAAATGTGGAATTTTTTTAGCTTGTTACATTTCCCACACATTTGCTTTTTTTCCCTTTGTGCTTGAGAACTTTTCTTGTAACTAATTTGCATCTGCATCTCAGCTTTGTGACAAGGAAGCTCCAGCCTTAAGTACACCTTAGGAGCTTTTTGCTAGATCAGGAATTCGGTTGACTGTGTTAGTACAGTCTGCAGTTGACTGAGTTGATGCCCATCGTGACGTTGAAAAATATCGGTGTTGCTAGATGTACTACATATATAAAAGTGTATATTGGAGGATATTTTTACTATGGGAATTGTTAGCGACGTAGGTTGTGATAAATAATTGAATGGCTCTAGTGTGTATGTATGTACGTGAATTTTAAGCTCGTTTTAAGGCGATACTCAAATGCTCTTTGGTCTCCAATTTCTACCTGAATGTCCGTGTTATCTCATAGATGATGCTTGTGACAGTAGAAGACTACGAACCAGTAGGTTAAATAAGCGTGTGAATGCAAGGAAGTTCACTTCACCGTTACATGACCCTTACATTTAACACTAATACTGTAAGTGTTGTACTTTACAATGATATCCTCATTTCGTAATGTAAAGCATGCTATTGAAGTATTTCAGTTTTTGATATTGAAGGATACCGTTGCTAAATTATTATTAATTGTTCTAGCATCAGTGATATGTTTTTTTAAATGCTTGTTCGAAAGGTAATGGTCGCTCCTCGTTTCTGAGTCAAGTCTCTTCATGACAATACAGCACAGTTCGCTGCACCAGCCTTCAATTAGTTAGCTCCACCAGTCACATTAGCTGAAATTTGCCTTTAAACTTCTATTTACGTTTTAACTTTCAGTTGAGACGCACATTGTTTGTAAGTTTCTATAGGAAATGCCTGAACTTGGTTATTTAGGGTAGACAGACCCTCTACTACACGTTACTATGTTTCAGTTTTATGATTTGGGGCATCTATTTCTGATGCAAAATTTATTCTACTTTGTTTCAAATTTAAATTGTATGAGAAATGAGAGTATAGCAATGAAACCCGATATAACTTCTTACCATCACATATTACTTGTTTGGCGAGCTGTAACTGATTCTATATTCACTGGCGTAAACTTTTTTTTCATCCACGCAATTGACGTCGAAATTTTTTATAGGTTTTCTCCTGTTTAGAAACGAGACTTTACGCGTGGTCTCAACACTTTCAAAATTTGCTTATGATAATCATCACGAAAATTCTTACACGGAAATATGCTAAGGAAAGAAAGCAAAACGTTGCATCTTTGAAATACTTATTTTATTGCAACTAAAGCTCATATGAAAATGAATTTGCAGTAAGAGTAGCGAAATTTCCCTGCATAGATTAACTGTTCAAGTCCTGACCATCATTCCAAGAATATGAATCGTCTGCTCGTCTTCTTTCTCAGGCGTTAGGTGGTATGTATTCTCTTTACGTAAGTAAACATACATTTATATATATATATATGTGGAATAATAGTATCTTTTTTCCTTTCGTTCGTTTCCCTTCGAAGAAACATTTAGAAGTTTGCCAGCATCTTCAGTTAATTGCCTCCTGTAAAGCTACTAAGTACGTATGCATCAACACGTCTAAAAAAAAAGGGAGAAAAAGTTGACCCATAAAACGTTCAACACTGATTTTCAAAATGGAGAAATGATAAATAGATTCCTAAAAAGTTTTATTTGCAAATTATGCTGAGTCACAACATGGATGCAGACATTCCAGGCGCAAATAGCTTAGTGGTTCTGTCCAGGACTTTGAAGAGGTATATTTTCTTTACAGAATTTTGGGTTTTACCTGGAGGCTTGAAACGAATTTGGAGGCTACCATCTACATCGCTAGTTTTGCCCGTACTGAGCGGCTTCACTGCCAGCGTAGCATTGAACCACCGACACAAATGTTTTACCACCAGCTGACTCTCGCTGTCCAAGGGATCGTCTAAAGTTACTACAATTATACTGCCCACGTGTTGGCTCGCGGAATGGGTAGAGTTGCAAAGTGACGCGCAATTTTGAACTAAAATTCTCACTTCGGTGCAACTAATGCCCAGCGACAGTAAAACACTAAGGTGATCAATAAATATCACAAAATTATCACCAGAAGACCTCCAGTCATTTATGCAGAACCTAATTGACAAGAATAGGTTCTTTAGAGATTTGTCACAATCATTGAACATGAAGCTGAATGGATGTTTAGAAATGTCATGTCCCTCTAAAACTTTGCCAGCAGCTTCAGCCATCAACATCTGCCCCTCAATAACTTTGATTCGTCCGTCACGATAATAATTGAGCAGCTTAATACCTCGTTTCGCCGCAACATTGCAGTGATGAGCGAAAGTGTGATACAGGGACACGAACAAGACACGTCTCTCAGAAGCAAGATTTTTGCAGAGCAGCTCCGTCGTGAGGAACTGTCCACTGACGTCTGACGAGTCACACACCACAATGTTGGTGGCAGCGTCGGTGCAGTTCACACCGCAGCTGAGCAGCGCCTCGTCCA
The DNA here is from genome assembly GCA_014220935.1 of Platorchestia sp. MABIK. NCBI lineage: Eukaryota > Metazoa > Arthropoda > Malacostraca > Amphipoda > Talitridae > Platorchestia > Platorchestia sp. MABIK. The sequence goes on along the minus strand of JACJUY010002371.1, from coordinate 102,056 downwards.
AACTCTCGTTCATGGTTGTTAGCGACTTGAGTTATAATTCTGAAAAAATGAAAAACTAATTTATTCACAGTGATAAACAATACGAATGAATTTAAATTTTAGAGACAATATGACAAAGTCAAGGGCTACTGCAGGATGGAGCTAGCATTACTTTTTGAGGCCATATTTTTTTCATCAAAAATTACTGTTTTCATCAAAGCTTTAACTGACTGGTTCTTGGATGTTACACAAAAGAGTATCCAAAACATCGATAGCATAGAGAATGTTTTTGAAGAACACATGAGAGTAATATTAGGGCTGTCAGTAGACACATTCGAGTATTGCCTACTAAAGGCTAGCAATACCATTAGCAATTATAATTATTTGCTGGGCTAAATTTTACATTTCAGCAACTTTTACTAAATAACAGGAGAAAATAAACTAATATTAAATTTTCCAATGTGCATATCGAATTTTTACAAGGGCTTTGTGTATTGTTTACCAGAGTAAGTGAACGCACGTATAAACTAATTACGTGAGAAAATTTGACAGGCGCAAAGAAATACAATGCAAGAACCAACATTACCAATGTCTGCACTTATTAATGGTCTCTAAACATTGAAAAAAGTTCTCCAAACCAGAAATCCATAACAATCCTATTATTCCTATCATTCCATAGTTCTTAAAAATTGATATTCAACATCACAAACTAGAATCAGTGATCAAATTCAGGTTTGGGGTTGTGTAAAAACAGAGCACAAAATTTGTTGAAAAGTCCGTATATATGTCAAATTTTATCTATTGACAGTGAATTATGCAACATTAGAAATGAATACTCAATTGAAAATAACCATCTATTTACTTTTCCAAACAACATACATTAGGTTTTATGATTATTTCATCATTATTATTTTTTGATTATAAGATGATTAGAGGAATTATAGCATTCCTTAAACATTTCTATTTTACATTTTTCTAAAATTCATTAGAATAGAATATTTATTTAGCTAGATTAAATTTAAGCCTCCTTAACCACAACAAAGGCATTCTCAAGAGAGGAAAAAAGAAATCAACATTTATTATGGAGTTAAGGGAATGCAAAATTGATTGATTCATTATAAATTTGTTTTAGCCTCTCAACAAAGATGTTCAAAGAGAGGAAGGATGAAGGCACTATTTGGGATGGAGTTAAGGGGATATGGAATCTATGCACAAAGGGTGTTCCTGCAAATTATCCTGAGCACAGAGGAACAGTAAGATAAGATGGAAGGTTATGAAACAAGATAAAAGTTGAAGAAGAAAGTCAGAGGTGCTGAAAAACAGGACAGCAGTGAACTGAAAAAAAAAAATCCTTGATGAAACAAAAACAAATTTATTTCAATAAAAAAGAAGTCCTACCTAACTCTCAGCTCACGACCTCACATTTTACACCTAATAGTGTTAACTCTCATAAACCTAATTATATTCCCTTAAGGGGGAAAAATGAAAAGTGGGGAAGCTGCAGTTAACCATAAAATTTCATACATGTTTTCCCCATGTGGCAATGCAAGTGTGCATGGTATGTTGAAGTAATTGTTTGATGAGATAAGAAGGAGTAAAAGAGTTTCACATAGTTGGAGCAAAAGTACTGAGGTGTTTGAGCATACAAATACAGGTGAACTTAAAATTATGAGAGATTAATATATTTAAGACCTATTGAGAGCTTTGGTTTTCATAGAGCGGAAGAACATCAAGTTATGGGTGGAGTTTTTTATGAAACATACACATAGTAAAGACAATTTGTATGCTGGAAATGAAATAATGAAAAGAATGAAAATAAAAAGTGATATTTAGTGGTGAGTTAATAAGCAGTAAAAGAATGATTAAATTACATAGACGTTGGAAAGAAGGAAATGGGATAAAAGTGAATGACTGGCTGTCAACTGGAAACCTGTAAAATGAAACACAAAATGTGAAAACTTAGAAATCAAAACAACCATCACCTGAGGGCAAGAGGTGAACTTACAGGCAATTATGTTTTTTAAGTTGGAATAAGACCCTAAAAATTCAGAAGAGATTTGTGCAAATGATAAAAGACAAAGAAAAATGGGAAAATATGGCTTTATCAAAAATATAATCAACACACTAAACCAAACAAATTTAATTGGAAATGAATCATAAAAGTGGGTCTATAGAATTATAATATGTACTGATAGACAAATGAAACCAGCATAATATTAAAAAAATCCAATCAAACTAAAGAAACAAACAAAGCATTATAGAACACATGTTAAATAACTAAGCATTTGAACAAGAAAATTTTCATACTTAATACATTCACAAATGTGAAAGTTCTATTCTTGTACTCACCAATTGATGAACTTTTAGTTCATAAATAGTGGATAATTGATTGTGAGAGCTTCAAATCAATCAAATGAATCTGAAAAGGAACATATGAAAAATATCCAATAAGATCAAAACAAATACAAAAAATATTGTAAAGAACTAAGACAGTTTGAAATGGGAGTCCAGAGCACCCAGTAACAGTGTATGACTGAGTAAACTGTTTGAGATTTTTAGACATCCTGAGAAAAATCAGTTCAAAGGGAGAAAATTGTGTGAGAACAATAGAGCAGACTACAAGTTGGGGAAATTGAAACTAGGCATGCAAGAAGCACAAAAAAAATCAGACAAACTGTTCTTTGTCTCATTTTCTATTTACTTTGTATACAAACAGTTGTCTATTTGGAAATGAGTAGTTTGGAATTAGGAGTTGGTGAGATTTACCAAGTTTTCTGTTGTACGTGGATGTTGTGATTAGGGAGTCATAGCAGAAGCTAAAACCTTGAGCTTTTCTCAACATAGCAAAAGCATACAGTAGAAATTTCAAGGTGAAATTTGGTAGGCATTTAATCTGAGTTATGGTTATGAATGTTGATAAGACTAAGAAAGATGAACAGTGAAATAAAAATTGAGATTAAAATGAGCAGTGCTAACAAATGTCAATATCTTGGATTATCCTAAGTAAATATGACTAAAAAGAGCAAAGCCAAACATAAAAAAAATTGAGTATGAATCTAGTATGATAATAAAAATGTATGCTGCACTCAGAATGTACTGCCTTGTGTTAGGTATGGTATGAATGCTATGACATGCACTAAAAGAGACCTTATACAGTTTACACTGCAGATATAGGTCTTATGTTTGACATCAAGAGCTCAAAGATGGAGAAGAGAAAAAGCCATCAGAGGTATTTTAAGGATGAGTATGTTTTTTGAGCAAATAATGAAGGCTGTCATAAATTACATTAGAAGTGAGTGAATACAGAATACATGGGTGAAACAAACTTATGAGTAGAATCTAACAAAACAAACATCAGCATCAAAGGATGCTTTATTTCCAATCAAGCCTGATACATTTCATCTTGTATATTGGTTTTTCGGTATTTGTGAAGGAGAGGACAATACTCGATTTTCCAATTTTTACTGCCTAAACATAGTTAATTAGATCTAAATAAACAACTTTTCTTCTATGCACTTTTGGGGGCAAATGAGTATTCAACGAGTTATAGCGGTATGTTAATTTTCATCTCTGATGATGAATGCGCTCAAATAAACAGCTACTTTTCAATTTTCGAATTTTTTTTCTTGAATCACGGTAATAACATTGAAATAAACTACTCTTTTTCTACACACTTTTCGCAGCAAATGAGTATTTTACAAGTTAGAGCGGTAGGTTTAGTTGTTGCACGATTGAGCTGTTAAGAGTACGTTTGGGTACTTCGTAATTAATTATTTGCCAACCCCGCGGAGCTTGCGGAGCCTGAACCCACTTCTAGAATCTTTCAGTTAATAACACAATAGAAATTATCACCCAAAAATAAGGAGTTATAGCGGTATGTTAACTTTCGTCTTAGATGGCAGGAATGCGCTCGATCATTCCAGCAGGTCGGAAGGGAGAGTTCATAGTAGTGTTGCAATCCGACGTGCTTGATGAATTACTTCCCTCTTCAAACATCAGAGTTGTGGTAACTAATTTACCGCTATAACTTGTTAAATACTCATTTGCCCCCGAAAGTGCATAGAAGAAAAGTGATTTATTTTGATCTAATTAACTTTGATTAGGCACTGAGAAGTGGAAAATTGATTATTGTCCTCTCCTTCACATTTACCGGTTTTTCAAATGCCTTAAAACTAACACTAGGACACCATGACAGTTTCCCTTGTGAAGCCGGTACCCACTTCCAACACCTGCAAAACAGGGAAATTGCCGCGCAGCGCTGGGATTCAAACTCTCCACACCTTCACGGAAGAGCGAGGCTTTAACCACTTTGCCACGGCAAGCACAAAGTAGGCTTTTAAGAGAAAATTAGCTTAAAACATGTATAAGAAAGCTAAATACCCAAAAATTTATTCTACATGTTATCATATATTAGCTCAAGACTCCTTAGCTATAACAGAGATAATTTTCAGAGAGTGAAGAGCATGGACTATTTACAATGAAGTATGGACTGAAGAAAATAAAGAATCTATCAACAAGTTCTGTTCCCAATTAGGACTCCCTGCATATATGAAACAAATTATATAGGAAGAAAAACATAAAATAGCAAACAAGGAACAAAAACTAAAAGGACAATGAACACAAAAGATAAAAATTTTGAAAGCCTCTCTTATAGCCTGTCTTCTAACATCTCAGAGAGTGCCAGTCCCCATACCATCTAAAAAACCTAACAAAGCTTTTGCTTATCCTATGCCCTTGCTTATCCTATGATGAAGGGAGGAGGAGGGGATATTTGAGCATTCAATTCCTCTACCATATTGACTTAGAATCTAGAGAGAATCAACCCCATGTTTTGTGCAGAATCTATTCTCCGCTTTTAGGAAGACTTATAGGATCATGTGCTAAGTTGTTCTGCCTCCAAAGATTATTCTGCACATATAACTCAAATTTTTTCTAGTCAGACCTAATGACCGAATTCAAAAAAATTGCAATTTTTTCTACAAGTTTGTTTTAAAGATTCAAACAATTTTTGTCACGTATTGGTTACAGCAAATGCGTTATTAGTGCGTAAGAATGAAATCACTCACTCTTAAAATCTGCTTCTGCACATAATATTATTGACCCAGCCGCTTTTAACATGAAGTTCTCACCACATGAGATTTTTTACTTTGCGGATGGTCTGTTTTGCCCACGGCCCCACGGTTTGGAATTTAAAATGGTGGAATGATATGGCTTGAACATACAAACCATTTCCCCAGTCATTAAATTTGATATTTTAAGCACACGTAAAATATTTCTATAACCCAAACCCTTTTTATAAAACTGAACAATTAATGCTATGATCCTTCTTCTTAATTCTTCAGTCTTTGCCATATTAGTACAGGATAGTGTCTCGCCTCCCGCTTTTTGGCGGCGAGAAACTTCCAGAACTAACTGGCACAGAACATAGTCCTTTGCTGACACCCTAAAATGTCAGTACACGCTGCACATACTTATTTTATGACACGGCAGGAAACAAAGGATAGAAATGCTCACCTCGACAAGACGTTCGAAGAATTTGTTTCGGTGAACATCTCTTCACAAAAGGCCGGCTCGTAGGGCGAATTAGGCGCCCCTGAAGCGGGACCGGTTTGGCTCAGAGCACATTGTAGGACACGTGCGCTCCGGGCCACATCTCGTTTACGTCTGAGGAGGCAACCCGCGAAGGTCCCTCCTCAACTCCGGTCGGATCCGTCGCTGTGGCTTCGGATTCGCTCGGGCGTAACATGAACACATTATTCAGGTTCAAAGTTTATTAATGTCGCCAGGAAAGTGAGGCATTCCCACCTTTGCTCTGCTCGTCATAAATAGGCAGCATTATTATTTTTTAGGCCAGTATGTGATAAACTGCCTTAGTCCCTAAATGTGCAAGATATAGATTATTTTGCACGGGACTCTGGTAAGGAGCAAGGCTGGATTTGCGACAATAGGTGTCGAGAGACGGCATTTCATACAATTCTTTCAAGCATTCACTTATGTGCTGTGTTGGACATCGACAAATTAGATTAATTATCTAGAAAGTTTAACCGCATTTCTGTCACCTAATATACCTAGGAATTTTCAAGGATTAATTAGAATTGCTTTAAAACTTGTTTTATGGGCATTTTGGAAACTTTTATGTGGTTATTCAACAAACATTTTAACATTTAGGTAATATATGTTGGGGGTTAGCTGTTTGACCTCGCCGCCTACTCTTTTCTCTATTTGCTTCATGAACGAGCTTTCAAGGCCGCCGTCACACGGAGACCAAATGGTAAAATTTCATCATAACCATCTACAGTCAGCGGCACTACTTGGTCTGTCAAGGGCCACGAAACAATCAGATTTCAGCCTTAGTTTGACAAAACTGGTCCTTAACTAAGGCTGAAATCTGACGGTTTCGTGGCGCTAGACGGGCCGAGTGGTACCGCTGACTGTAGATGATTATGATGAAACGTTAACATTTGGTCTCAACGTGACGGCGGCCTAAGATGGCTGAGCAATAATAATAATTAACTCAGTTAACTACTTCAATCAAACAATTTAGTTGTCGCTTTGGTATATTTACCAAAGTTGTTTTCTCCAGTTACGAGATGATACTTCTACTGAACGTCTCGGTGGTATTTTTTCTTCTAGTACTTCTAATACGCATTCACTTTCCACATTACTTGTCGGGGTATGGCTGCGAGCTTCTCAGATGGCTGAGCAGTGGCAAGTACAAACGAACAGTGACAGTGAGACCAAATCAAGAGGCGCGGCAGCTGCACACGGAACTAAACAAGTAATAAGTTTTGTCACTAGCTCTCCGAGCTATGCACGTTCCCATAGGTGAGCCTATCCACATAACTATCTCTTCACCCTCAATATTGCAGCCAGTCACTCAAGGCTCTACACCAGGGAGTTCTCAAAGTGGGATCCGTGGCACTTCGACAGGGGGTTCGCAAAATTTAATGAATATAACAGTGGATACCACTGATAAACATATATATAATTTCCAAAGGGGAACACATATTCACATATGAAGAGGTCCTCAGCTTATTTTCTGAAATAATAAAAGTGGTATTTGGTTGAAAAAGGTTTGAGAACCCCTGCTCTACAGCACCGACCGCCTTACGAAAAGCGTGGAAATGCGGAACAAGAAGGCAGTTGAACAGTTAAAATAGTTTACAATCAAATGACGGATTCTTGGATACACCTAATAAGGGTATGGACGATCCTACCCAAAACATAGTAATAAGAAATAAAACAGTTAGAATCACGCAAAAAATAAAATATAACAGACTCACCGGATAATAAAGGGGCAGTACGAAGAAGCGAAGGGTATCAGCAGTTGAATATCTCAGCTCGCAACCACCGTCTCTTTACTACGGCTTATCAAACGAGATAGTTTTGAGCGCAATTTGTAGGAACAGTACTCTATCAGGTATATCTCTACCAAGAGTCAACGCTTACATTCAAGTCAAGTCAGTGGCACAGCCAGATATTGATTAGCAGCAATGTTTTCATTCTTTAACTTAAAACCCCGACTAAAATTGCCCCCCCCCCCCCCC
>JACJUY010002371.1:72777-94518 GCA_014220935.1 Platorchestia sp. MABIK | reverse complement strand
GTATAGTAGACACGTGTGTACATATTAACGAAGTAATTAGACTGGAGGTTACGGCTTCAGACACGGCTAAATGCTGCGACCACTGACTTAGTAACCTATTCCGATGTGAGCTGGCTAGTGAATAGCATGCCTCCGCAGTCCGCAAAACCAAGAAGAGCTCAGCTGCCTTCAGTTCAATTTCGCGACCAAGTGTCAGATTGAAATGGCAATGAGAAACAGAATATTATCTCAAGATGATATTTTTATACGAGGCCAGCATTACTTTTATTATTACTATTTTTACTATTATTATTATTATATAAGAAGGTTTTAGCCTCCCTTAACCACGACAAAGATGTTCCAAGAGAGGAAAGAGGAGGGCACCATTTAGTATGGAGTCGAGGAAACGTGGAATCTATGCACAAGGTGCACAGAAACAGTAAGCTAAGAAAGAAGTTCATGAAACGAGAAAAAGTGGAAGAAGAAAGTAGTAGGTGCTTAAAAAAAGGACAGCAGTGAACCGAAAAAAGATGGTCCGTAACAGAACAAAACCTATTCTATTTCAACAAAGAGGAAGCCTACCTAACGTTTACTTCGGGCCCTCACATAGTCCCCCTGGGAGTGCTAATTCCCATAGATAATAGTTTATGAAGCAAGACCAATGTTTAAAAAAGAATAGGTACTCGAAAAAAAACCCTGTGAACTGATAAAAGATGGCCCGTAATAAAAATCCACTATTTCAACAAAAGGAAAGCTTATCTTGTATTCAGGTCGGGACCTCGTACCTTTTCTCTGGGAGCGTAAAATTCCACAGACAGAATAGTCATCTCCAAAGCCATCCAATTTAAAACGACACAATAATGAAACAAAACTAGCAAAATCTTAAGTTTTATTTCAAGAAGCTAAGTCTTAAAGATCGACGAAGCTACGAAGAAACAGCACTATAATACTTGAGACAAAGAGAATTTCCCAACTGCGCCACTACCAACGTGCTATCAAAACTAATGTTGAATCTGTTTTGATAAATTTCTATGCAGCTTTCTTACTTGCAATCAAGGCGTTTTCGTGAAAAAAGCACCTCTGTTAAATAAAAAAAATCCTCATGTTAACATAAAATTAAGAGAGCAAGATGATGGCAAAAAAAAATTATTATTCCATGAAATATTTGAGCAAGCATATAGCGATTTATAAGTTACAGTTGGATGAAGTATTTCTTTTTCAGCACATCGATGAACCTGGGATGTGAAACTCTAACAGCGGTAGCATGGAAGACTGAAGATTCGATTAGGAGTTAGTTTAAGGCTCACATCAACAAATTCAGAATGAAATCAAAGGAACCAGGAATTCATACATAAAAAGTGTCCCCTTACTTTGAGCATAGAAGCAGCAAGATTGAAAAAAGTTTATCAAACAAGATATGAGTAGAAGAAGAAAGAACTAGGTGTTGAAAAATTGAATTTCAGTGAACCGAGAAGAGATGGGTCGCAAAAAAAGAAAGAAAAAAAAAAATCCTTCAACAAAAGGAAGGTCAACCTAACATTCAGTTCGGGACTTATAATTTCCCCCCAGGGACATGCTAATTCTCATCGATACATTTTTATCCTCCTGAAGTGAGAAAGAACGGAGGTCAGACACACATGAGAAATGATGGAAAAAGTTACGTTGAAAACAGGTTCTACGGCCGAACCTAGTATCCACCGCCAGAAAAAAGCCATAAGTAATTTCAAAACGTTAATTATACCTTAGATAATAATAATATAATAATACTAAACTCGGTTAACGACTATTTCAGTCAAGGACTATTCAGTTGTCGCCTCGGTAACTATACCAAAAGTAATTGTATCATAATGCAACGATGACCTTGTAGTGGTAGTAGCAGTAGCAGCATCATGAGAAGCAGTAACTTAGGCTTGCTAACTTCAAATCAGCTTACACTATATAGTGTTAAATGTTACAAAATCCAGATGTCAACTTTCTCATCTCACCCCGTAAAATAATCTCATAGGTCTCTTGAGGGTAAGTAATATTACAACAGATCTGGTAATACGCCGTCACTAATTAGTTTCCAATGAATATTCACAAAAATAAAGGTCTCATCTGTTCATTCCAATTATTTTGTTACATATAAAGTTTAAAGTTTTAACACTAAAAATGTCACAACGGGGTCTCAGATGTTCCTTATTCCACGCTCCCTTCACACAGTCACTCCACCCTCACCGTCGTCTCAAATGCATTTAATATTCAGTCTCCGATTATCATTTCTGAGCTTACAGAAAAAAAACGCATTCAGGCTAGGTTGGGCTCTGCGTAAGTTTGTGCCGTCGGGATTGAACAATTTATACGAAGGAAACGTCGTTCTCTTCTTGCTACATTAGGAGGGTTGGGGTCTTTAATTTACCACTGGAAAATGAGTTACTATGAAGTACGGCAGCTTCACATAATTTTCTTCTCATTCCGATCCTATATTTAACGAGATCGTCAAAAATAGTTAGTTACAACGAAAATCTAGAGCAGTTCTAACCGCTCGGATGATGCTCGAAATTGGATAGTTTGACTTACAAAACTGCCTTTGCTGCGATTCATTTCTTCCAAACGCTGCTTGAGTTCAATGCGCCGACTATTAAATCATGAATAAATTTCAAAATACGTAATTTATAAGCCAGATATACATACACTTGAAATTTACAAATCTGGAGACATCATTTATGTATGTTTACATTAATCAAATATAAAATGAAATAAAAAAATCTGATGGAGATTACAGAAAAAAACGTACTTGCTATCATTGGATTCTATTCAAAACTGCAGCCATTTTTGGACCACTAGTGTGACGTCATACTTTTCTTTAGTCCAGGGAAGGCCGGGAAAGACATTGTTTCGGGCCACTCCAGATTCAAAATAGCTTTTCACTTTAATCACGTTCAAATTACAGGAACTGCTCGGACACGCAGCGAAATCACACGGTGCTAACAACGCTCAAGTCACTGGCATCCGCGATACAGAACACAGCCAAATTTGGTATCCATAAAACCCACACCTGACAACGATGCGATGAATACGTCCCCGTATCATGTTCAGCAGCTTTGGCAGAAGTGCCGCAACTATTACACAGGAAGTCTAATCAAGTTGAACTTCAAAACTTACTCAACATATTACTTCAAAATATTTTTGACAAACCAATTTCGAAAAATTTCACCTTGATTGCCAGTGAGCAGCGGTGAGTAACAACGTCAAAAGAATAATTTTTAAAATTTCAAACAAGGAAATAAATTTCAGGAGCATTTGAACTTCGTGACTTCCATGCATGTAGTACATTTCAGGAAGTGTGATAGGCCACATGAATAAAACTAACAAAAATATACATTAGCATCATTACTAACAAGTTTAATGACACGTCTTTAAGTTGAAGGTAATATTAACTTACAATAGAGCGGTTTTTGCATCGCTGACGGTACGATCATTTCAATGAGTTCGAGTGCAAATATAAATCTAAATTTTTTTTGATGCAGTTGCAAAAAATGAGGCTTAGAAAAACTTCACTAAAGAAAGGCTGATCTTTAATGAATGTTGATCATCGATAGAACGAGAAAAAATATTCTGATGGATATTATTCATTAATGAATAGTGAAATTTTAACCTCTGCTCCCGGCATCGAACATTAGCCAAATGAAGCCTTAGGTCGTATTTGTAGAACGATAATTTGTGAAAACTTGACCACTGAACTTTGCGCCGTTTATAATAATGAGAAAACCATAAAACCAGGAACTAATACAACTAAATTGCATAATAAAATTAATTTTAAAGGTAAAAAATGATCGTAAAAGCCCTCTATTCCTTGTTCACATTCAACAGCTACAGAAAGAGTAGATTCCATGAGTGTAGGCATTTTAAGCTTAGCAAAACTAACTTTTTCTCTTGAGCACTAAAACCATATCAGTTTTGATTCATCACGTATTTGGATTAGCTTGTCTAGTTTAGTATTTTCGTACAAACACCGAGACAGTTTGGGAGCGTGATTGCCCCACACTGCATATATTCATCCTTGAAGTCATTTTCAAGCATTGTTTTTACAAGGAGAAACGAACACATGGCAATAGAACAAACTGATTTACAGGAAATGCAGGCCCCGCACTTCACCATCGTCACCACCGAAGCATCACACTTAAAGTAAACCACGTCAAGACGCCGCGCTGTTGACGCATCCTGAGACGCCGTGGCCAGGTCGACTGCACACCGCGGAAATGACCTGTCGGAATACAGCGACAAAATTGCTCAAGTTTCGAAAGAACGGGAGCTTGATTCAATGATTAATTGATTATATATTAGTTTCAGTATCCTTTACACTACAACAAAGATGTTCAAAGGGAGGAAGGATGGAAGAACCATTTAGTATGGAGTTGAGGGAATGCAAAATCTTTGCACAAGGTGTGTTTCTGCAAATTTCCCACCCATAGAAACAGCAAGCTCAGAAGGAAGGGTAAGACGCAAGATAAAGTTGATGAAGAAAGTAGTAGGTGCCGGAAAATAGGACAGTAGTAAACCGAAAAAATTGATTCTTAAAAAATGAAAAAGTTTAATTCAAGAAGTAGAAGGCCTTCCTAACTCTCAGCTAGGGACCTCACTGATGTAAACGGAAGCTTTGAACTACAACCTCAAAATACGAAAATACAGAGCAAACAAAATATTTCAAATCTATAGCTTTATACAGAATCAGTAATCGTGGTAAACATTCGTATAGCCAAGATCACACGAGAATTCAAGGTGTCAAAAACGCAATAGAATAATTTAGGAATGGTCCCATACCAATCTTCTATTTCCTCGTATAGAAGACAAAAATAATTTACAGAATATAAAAAGAAATAAAAAAGCAACCATGCATTTCGCCAAGCCCAACCAAAAAAACTCGAGAAAATTATCAAAGAAATCCCAAACAGAAAAAGAGGAAGAAATATGAGGTAAAAGTTAGAAGCAAAGCTATCCCTACATAAAATCAAAAAATAAAATTCGAAAACAAACAATGTTTCGGGTTAAAGCCACATAACCAAGAAGAACAAATTTCAACACAAAGCACCCTAGGAAAATTTACACAAAATAAAAACTAAGCAAACAATGTGAACGACGAGACGCAAAAACTCAAAATAAAAATAGAGAAATAAAAGCAGGAATACTCACCTTCTTCAGGCCTCCTGACGACAGGATGTCCTGACGCCAGTCAGCAACTCAGGAGGGCGCTGAGCACGCTGACGACGGTAATATTGCTGATGGCGGTAACTGACGGGCTACTGACACTAGCTCTGTTGTCAGGCGCTCAGCTGTCAAACGAGTAACCGTCAGTTCAAACGAAATAAGAATGATCATTAAATTCATATGATCAACAGACGGGTACCGAGCATAATACTATAATGAAGTCATAAATGTGTCGCACATTGGTGAACTTCTACACTTATCAAAAGCTTAAATTAATAAGAAAATTATGCGAAGTGATTATGTATGCCCGCAAAGCTTCAAAAACAAAAAATGTACATTCAAAGAAAATTGTCATGGCGAATTCCTGTCTTCAAGTTCTTAGTCGGAAAGATAAGCAAGAACACTCGATACGTTTTCGAATGGCAAAAACATTGGAACGACTCATAAAATACCGTTATAGGTTGAAATGCTAGAGTGTAACTAGAACTGCCGTCAATTGAAGAGCCTGTTCGAGAGCATGATTACACCACACCACACTGCAAATCTTCTTTGTCGCCATTTTTTGATATGGCTTTCTAAATAAGGTTATTTGGGGAGAGGACGTATCATTTTCACATTTCAGGAGCCAAGATGGTAGAAGTCATATTGACCTATTACTCAGGAAGACTGTACGCAGACTTATTTTTCTAGTAGATGAAACTCATTTTAATGCATTTCTCAGAAGGTATAACTTCTTTACACGCATTTCTCAAACTAGTAGAACTTCTTTACATGCATTCCTCAAAAAGGTATAGCTTCTTTACACGCATTCCTCAAAAAGAAAGAACTTATACTGACGCAGTCTTCAAAAAGTGAAACATAAACAGATTCGAAAAGGTGAAACCTACAATGATGCATTTCCCAAAATGTGTAACTTATACTGACGCCCCATTCAAATGAGCAGAAGTTATAACGACGCATTGCTCAAGATTGCGCGCGAAGTCTCACCAATTCTGATCTCGTTGGGCGTGGGTTGCACGGGCACGAGCGCCGCCTGCGAGCACTGGCGCGCCAGTCGCTCGTTCTGCTCCGTCTGCAGGCTCTGGAGCAGCTCTGCCGTGTGGCTCAGCTGGTTGCTGCTCTGCTCCAGTTGCTCTGCAAGACACTCCCAACATCACAACGCAATTTTTGGTTGGGATCCCTTTGAATGGGAGTTAAGCAACACAACTGCGGCACGCGATAATATGATAGGGTAGTCATTATTATAAAATAATCTCGCTGAAGGGACTAAATTATCAATACGATACTTCATAAGCTTCTTCTTTACCTTACGGCACAAAAATTGAAGTGTGGAAGCGGCACGCGATAAGATGATAGGGTAGTCATTATTATAGAATAATTTCGCTGAAGTGACTAAATTATCAATACGATACTTCATTAGCTTCTTCTTTACCTTACGGCACAAAAATTGAAGTGTGGAAGCGGCACGCGATAAGATAATAGGGTAGTCATTATTATAGAATAATTTCGCTGAAGTGACTAAATTATCAATACGATACTTCATTAGCTTCTTCTTTACATTACGGCACAAAAATTGAACACACCAAGCGATGATACAATAGTTGCAATACCTCATCATTGAAAACATCAATTCTCAAAAATACAGCTACAATGAAGTGACGCTTACCGAAGCTGTCGAGGAAGCTCACATCGATGCCCAGAGCACTCAATGAACGCAAGTTGTTGATGTCGGTCACACTTGACTTCTTGGGTTCCTCAACAGACGGCTGCTGCTGAGAAGCATCCCTATTGAAAACATGGAATATCAGACGCATGTTCTTGGAAACATGACGCACCGAGATAGTGTGAATAGCTTTTAAAATTACTAATTACTATTTTTTGCGGCATGACCGTTGTAGTGCTGTAGATGTTCACGCCTGAGCAGGAACCATTCCGACTTACCCCGCATTTGTGTCAGTCAACACAAATAAGCTCAAGAATTAGCACTTTCAGGTTCACTTTTCAGGAACGAGTCAGAAAATGTTAGATTTTACTCAACTAACGATACAAAATGTTAATAACTGAAAGTGCTGTGAGAGAGAGCGTGGCATAATCTGAGCTGAAACTGAAATCCAGCGTTCACTCGCCAAATACCGGTACAAAACACCTGTAGCTGTGGCTGTAGCTTATCATGAATATCAGATTGTACTACACAGTACAGGCAATTCTTTCAGAATTAGTGTCAAAATAAAAGCAGAATTGCCGACCTGATCTGTTGCTGCTGCATGAGCTGCTGCTGATGCTGATGCGCAGCGATAGTGGCGCGAGTGCGGCTGTGCTGCCCAGTCGTCAGGAGGTTGAGCAGCTGGTCAACCAGCGTTGTCGCCATGCCGCAGTCACGGGAAAACTCGCAGATGCTGCACGGCCATGCACTCACGTTACTTGGTTATCAGCTTGCATCGTGGTGTATGTAACTCAGTGAGAAATGCTCCCATGATGAAATTATTTCAAAAGAAAAGAAGTACAAGAATATGTCCCAATATCAATAAGCCTTAGAGGCGCTGAAAATGAAATCAAATGATCCATTCTAGATTGACAAAGTAGAACTCCTCAATATCCAAATACTGTCACCCTAAAGATGGCAAGTACCAGTTCTGTGATGATAGACAACATAGTACTGAACTTTATAAACAATATTCTGAAGGAGAAAAACTTTCTAGCGACTTGTTCATCTTTTTATATGTTGATAGCAAAAGGACACACATTTAAATTCAAATAGTATTACAGTTAAAATACTACCAACTACAGCGTTTAATCAAGACGTCAGCAGTGAACGAAACTAATAGTTTTCTCAATCTTTCCTATGAAATTTCAAAATCCCTTGTAGTCAGAACTACGCGAGTACATTCTATACACATGAAAAATATAAGACTGAGATTACACATGAAGGATTTTAGAACTGAGATACCTCTCGGCATACTGGACTGCTGTCTCATTGCCGTAGGTAGCACGCACGAGCTCACTCTCCTCCTTGCTCAGGTTAGAGAAGGTGGAGTCGTAGCTCGGGCAGAACGACGAGTACGACCCGTAATGGATGGGCTTCACTGCACGCAAAAAAGCATACTTGTTAGCATCAGTACAGATTTGCCAGTTCAATTGATGTGCAGCTCCATAGGTTTGTCTATCATCTAAATTGGCTAAAAATACTTCATTATTCAAATTTCATAAGGTGATCGTTATCACAAAATTTGACAGCAGCGTACAAACTATTTTGGTATACAACGCGACAAGCAAACTAAAAGACAGAAACTGTGCCGAAAATAAGGGTGGATGTGTGATGAGATTCAGAACTATTAATCATAAAATGTGTAACAAAAGAATATGCAAGAGCGTGAATTAGTTGGGTTATTAAATGATATTAGAGACTTTACACCAAAATATAACAAGCACTGTTCAATGCATCAATGTACAACAAAATCCAGGAAATCGGCAAACATTTTATGTACACAGTTTTTGTTCTAATGCGTTCTCTGAAGTTTGCTGTCTCGAACATCTCGATGTCGGTGGAAACCAGTCGACAGTGACGGTGGTTGTGATTACGGTAATCTGAGTTCAAAAAGCGGACGTTAAAGAGTTAACTGTGATAACACAAGGCAACTCACCGGGCTTAGCCATGGTGCGCTTGTCGTCGTGATAATTGTGCAAGGAGGACGACCCTGTCGTAAGCTTGCCCAGCACGAGCCCCAGGTTGAGAGGCTTGCTGTCCTGCTGCAGGTAATGACTGCTGTTGCTGCCGCTGGTGCCACTACAGCCGCTCAGGAAGGTGAACCCCACGGACCCATCAGGACGGGACTTCAAGTAACCCATCTGCAAGCGAGTCATTGCTTTCTACAAATATGACACTATTAGAACTACGAGTAATTTGAGAAGTTACCTCCAAAATTGGTGGTAAACAACATTCATTCAAGAACATTTTCAGATAGAATGAGGCACATGAAGGTCGCACAGCGTATAGCACCTTAGCAGAGTTGCTAGACACTGAGAAGTCTTCACGGTAACATAACACTTAGGAAAAACTTGATGATTTTGAACAGCAAGAATGACATGAAATTGCCTGGCGCACACGTACAGTGGAGATAGGTTTCTTGTTGTGCAGGGCCCGAGCAGCAGCCCGGGCCGCCTGAGCTGCCACCTCAGCCACACGAATTGCCTCTGTCTCTGAGTCCTCAGTGCCGTCCCCCTCATCTCCGTCCTCCTCGTCGTCTCCCTCAGACCTGAGGCGCAAGGTGGAGCATCATTAGCACACGCACATCGTTGCATTGCCGTGTTCGTATGGCACTCTGAAGCGGGGTTTGTGTTAGGTAGCAGTATACTAGTTAGTTCAGGCTATGCTTCCAAAACAAGATTGTTCTCTCAGGTTAAAGAGTAAAGAATATTTAGAATGAACTAAGAAAAATGTAGAATCTATGAACAAGGTGTGTTTTTACATGGGATAACCTGGGCATAAAAAAAGCAAACTTAGGAGGAAAGAGGAAGAAAAGAGAAAGAAGGTATGAAAACAGAAATCAGCAAAGTATGCACGAAAGATTTAAGTTCCTGAGACCTATTTACAACTGACGTAACTCAACAGTCTCTCTACCAGCATAGGATGGACAAACATAATTAATATAAACTTATGATCTATCCCATGCCCCCTAAGAGAACATGTCAAAAAAGGAACATGCCACCAATACGATACGCAATAGCTGGCATCTTTTATGCGATTCTTTTGGAATAAATAAGATTTTGTTATAGTCTTCTTCATGCAACCATTACCTACTATCTTTTGAAAATGAAAGATACCATGATGTGGAATTCAAGAAGGCATTTGAAAATTCCTTTTTGTAACACTGGTGACCAGCGTGCTAGCGAGCGCCATTTAGACATCTTAGAACCTAAGGCTCCCATTTGCAGGTACAATATTTTCTTGTATATTAAGAAGTCATAAGCCATTGCTTGTTAGTCTTAGCAGGAAAAATAATTTGAGAATCTACATGCCTTTAAAATGCCTTAGCCTAACAACATACCTTCAAACAAACGTACCACATGAAAATCTAACAGTATGACCCTAAATCCTGGTATTAAAATTGATTTCAAGCTGGTAATGAAAGTCAGCTTCAAAGGTATCAGAGAACTTATGAGGACTTTGCCCCCCAACAGGCTAGCTACAACTGCACAAAGGTCATCTCTCCATTTTTATTCTTTATATTTACTTTAAATTAAATATTTGAAATTTATTTGCACCCATACATAATCAAAACGTAGATGACTCCTTATAACTTTACCCTAATACCCACAATACTCAATACCACCTGGCCTATTGCCCAACACTTCTACCTACCTCTCTAGTTGTTCACCCACCTCAACCAGCCGCCACTGCTCTCACAGCAGCGGAAGGCGGAGAGTGAAATGACGCTCACAAGAGCCAAGACTGTACATCAGACACACGTCATCACCTGCTGTCCTGGCTGTTGGGCGAGTCAGTGCGGTCGTCTCCGCCGCTGTCTGCTCCCTCGTTTGAACTCTCCAAATGGACGCCCACCTACGAGCATTAGTGTCACACAACTCAATAATTCCACACAACTACTACTACTACAGAGCAAATATCTACCAGATTTACAAAAATCAAATTAAATAGAGGAAAATAAATATTTTCGGTACTGTGACGATGACCAACAGATCAAAGTAAGCATTGTTAATATTCAATGAACTAGGTGTGAATTGCATATTAGATCAATTTTTACTGATAGATGTCACTCGTGAATATGTCAAAAAGTTAGATTAATTTTTAAAGGTTTTCCTCTGTAAGTGTAACGCACTCGCACACAAGCATTTCCATGCGCATTTTCTGTGGGAGACCTGGTTATTGTAATGTAAGGGCAGCTGCAGACGAATTATTTTGTCAATTTTTCTTATACTAATTCTAATACAGTACCTACACACTCATAAATCATTTTCATTTCAAAGTTATTTTATCCAAGAAATTGCTTGCTAAATGTAGGTGGATGCATGTGCCTAAAAATTTAACTAAAGACCTTGCTAATTTTAAACATGTATGTCATAGTCAACTAAAATAAGCGCAGATAAGCAATAAAATAAGTGGAAATTCAACCTAGTGGATGGCTATATTGAATTTAAGATAGTTTACTCAATAAATGAAGCAAAATTTTCAGCAATAATAAATAATTATGCTGACGTTCAGCAGCCAAACATGAACGAGCTAACTTAGCACATTTGTTGCAGTCATGAGGTTGTAGCTCTCTTGATGCTCGATGGCAAACAAAAAATTATTTACATCAAGCCCCGCACACACACTTGCTATCACTCACCTTAGCATGACCTGCGCAATAGCATCAAGTATCTAGTCATTGAAAAAGCTGAGTACCACAACAACGCAATTGAATGAAACATTGGACACACGTCAGCAGTTACAGCTCACACCTGCGATACCACAGAGAGCAGCAAACTGTTACCACGTCACTCAACACTTCATATGGCAACTCAGCAATACCTGGCATGTACATCAGACACACGTCATCACAGAGAACAACAAACTGTTACCACGTCACACCACTTTATAGGACAATGTAGCAATGGCTGGCATGTACATCAGACACACGTCATCACAGAGAGCAGCAAACTGTTACCACAACACTCACCACTTCATAAGGCAGCACAGCAATGGCTGGCATGTCCTTCTTGAGAGCGAGGAGCTTGTCTTTGCTGAGCACAGACTGGGCAGCAGACAGCAGCTTCTTGCCCGCGCTGTAGTACACCGTGTCCGGGCCGTTGTACTTCAGGCAGTTGGACACGATCAGCTTCACGTCGTCCTGCACAGCAGCAATCATGAAGAATTCTCAGCAAACTTGGGAAAGCCATTCCATTTTTCTTTTTTCACTCTTGTCAATTGTATTTGACTTTTTTCTTTTCAGGTCCATAAGAGAATATTTGATCACCCATCATCTATTGGATCAAGTTGTTTATATTTCTAATTCCTAACCAAGAATTGGTTACTGATCATGCTTTCACGACGGTAGAGTACTTTCATGCAATTTGAAACACTTCCAGTAAAACATTGGAAAACATCTTTTGCAAAATGACCATTTGTAGTAGACTGTATCCACAATACAGCATGGGGATAAACATGACAAATTGGACAAAGAGAAGTGAATTTCTTCCCTCGCCGTAATAGTGGAAAATTTGAGTAACATGCATAATGATAATATGGTCTAATTTTCCCTTATTTCGGAAAGCAAGGTATAAAACTTACTCTATGTTCTTACTGAGAGTAGAGTGGACGGGAAGAAGAAAGCAAGCAAGCTAATGAACAAACGAGTACAACACAACTCTTGATGATACCAAAGCCAAATTTTTTGTTGCATAGTGTATGATATATTACAGACTATGTCAATGTCTAACACACTACATAGTCAATTATGAAAACAATAATGAACAGTTTTTTGACAAAATTTCTCACACAAGTTTTTTCACCCAAGGATAAATCTAAAAGTTTGATACAGAGATAAATTCATGGAAGCTATCAAGCACATCACCATGATGAGACGACTTACAATTCTCGAAACGCGCAACTCGACACTATGCGTGAAGACGCTCACCTCGTACTCCTTGAGAGAGGCATAGGCGCCTTGTTCTATCTTGCTCCTCATGGTGATGAAGCACATGGGCTCCGAAATGATGGATGAGTAGCCAGGAGCTATAACGTCAGTCACGGGCTCCAGGAAAAACTACGAAAATATGGAGTCTCATTTCAGCACATATTTTAAGCTATATGTCAATTGTTTACTTTACACACAATTCATGCAATATGTTCAATATTTACACTTAGTGCAATAAAAAACTGAAAAATGCTTTCTAGGCAATATGGAATTATTTTTCCAACAAATGAAGTAAAAGTGAAGTCTGAGTTGTAATACCAACCTCAATGGATACAAGTATTACCTCTGTGAATAAGAACGAGACCTTTCTGAGAGATATTCTTTACGGTTATTATTATCACACAAATGTTGTGGTTATAGATTTTGTCTTCAAATAGGCATAGACAAGTAATACAACCAAGCAGGCGTTATAGTAATACCACAGGTGTTCATTATGGAAACATTACTGCTACATAAGTCTAACAGTCATATAGTCACCACAGACATTCAAGTCTTACAATGCTGAGTATTGTAGCCACACAGACACAAAGTTAAATTTGTAAGGAAAATTCAAAACACAACAAGCCACAAAGTGTAGGCAATGAACATGGAAATGCAGTGAAACATACGTTTTCCCTCGACATGAAGAAGCCAAATTACAACTACAAAGCTCACAAACTACCTGATTGGTGTCCTTCTTTTCAAGCTGCTTCAACAGATGAGTGAGCAACTCCTTGAAAGCAGCAGCTACAGCGACTGATGACGCAGCTGGGGCGCTGACAGCACCTCCAGTTTCCCTTAATTTCTTTGTACTTGGTTCATCAATGTCAGCCTGCAGATCCTGAAAATATTCATTAAACTCTATGCAGTGCAATGTTCATACGTTGGAAATTTTGTGTTCATTTTGTAATTTCAAACAGAGAAGACACACATGAGAGAAATGTTAAAGGTACAATATCAAAACATCACTTAAGGACTGTACCTAATTAATCAAGTTTTTCAGGAATATCCACAATGTCCAAAAATGAACACGGAAACCTCCCTAATACAAAGAAATCAGCCTCAAATGACAAAGTTAGCCACCCTGGCTCACCAGCTGTGAACGGTCTCGCTTATGCTTGTGCGGGCGATCTTTCTCTCGCTCCTTCTTCTTCTTTTTCTTCTTTGACTTTTTGTGTTTCTCCCTGCCAAAAGAACAAGAGTGCATTAGTTAGTTTGACAAACATGATACTCTCAAGTGAAGAAGCAATAAAAATGCACAAAGCAATTCACTCTGAATTAAAATTATGACAGTGAAATACCTTTTGAAATTTTGGCGCCAAAATGATTTCCCAACTAAACAAGGATCATAATAACCCATAAGAATTTAGATAGTACAGTTGAAAGTACAGCATTACCAACAGCAATAAAAACTCATAAACGAACAAAATCATGCATGCTTTAAACAAGGAAAACTTGTACAGCCTTACAAAAGTCAACAGGATACCCAAGGACTAATAATGCTCTGAAAGTTACACAAAGAATCTCTAAACATGAGAGTCAACAAAATATTTACTCACACCAACTTTCAGATTACACACATAATGGCACTCACTAGAAGAAATTTGTCATATTCATGTTAGACAAACACAACGAGTTGGATGGAAACAAACAATTTTATCTCAAAGACTTTACACACAAAGCAGCAGCATGGCAGGAACAGAGGACTAAGGAGAGCTCACCTGCCATGCTCCTCAGCTCCAGAGTGCAGAGGTTGCACACCTTCACCGCTCCCATACGTCTGATAGCAGGTTAATAAATTAAATGGTAGAAAACATCAATAACTTTGGTTAATGATAATTTTTCCTAGTGCTTGAATTCTGTAATATTGACTGCTTTTCAAATGAGTGCCTGCTTCTAATTCTGAACAACCATAGAAGATGAGAAGCTGAAATTTATATCATAAACAGAATAAATGTCCCACATCATTATCAGGACTTCCCAGGAATAGCTCTAAGAATGGGTATGTACACTGTAGGTTACTGAAATCCGGAATTCATCCTTAATTCTCCTTAGGAGATTTACAAAATGGACTCTAAAATCATTCATGTTTAAATTAATGTGCTTTATTTTATAAATATTTGATTTTAATTTGAGTAACATCATTGCAATAAGGTAAGCACTTACTACCACAGAATGCATAAAATGAGCAAGATAAGTCTGCAAAAAAATTCATATTTATTTTTTCAACTTGAATAACCAAACTTTACTCTTTCCAACCTAACTTTGTCCCATAACTTCCTCACCTTACTCTTGCTACCCTAACCTACTCACTTACCAATCGACACATGACCAAATGCCAAATTGAAAGTTGAATTGTTCCAAGCATAGGAATTTGCAGAACAATGAGGAAAAACACCAAACTAGGTGGTATTTTTTTCATGATGATTTTTGATATGATAAACTAACACTCAAAATAAAGAAAATATAATGCCAGTGGTATCAATGAACTAAACACCTTTGCTGCTATTTACTGGGGACTACAACGTTAAAGTGATATAATTTTTACTTCACTAAATGTTCAATTTTTACAATTAACAATGCAAGATAATTTCAACTTTGATTCTGTTGGTTAGGGAATTCAGACGACAAAATAACTTAGGAACAAGCATGTTGGAAGTAACAATTTCAACAAAAATGGAGGAAACCTGTAGCAGAGCAACAAAAATTGGTTCTAAACTCTGTAATTACAGATTCAGCTTTATCCAATAAAATGTCTATTGTCCTATAATTGGTTAGACATATTATTGAATAAAAGCAGAAGCTGTAATTACAGAGTTCTGGAACAAATTGCTCTGCTACAGATTTCCCCCCATTTTTGTTGAAATAGTTACTTCCAATGTGCATCATCAAGCATTTTTCAATGTTGAAGCTCATTTGCTAGGTTTTGGGCTATTGGAGAAGATGGTTGTTGGCTTGAATTGTAACCGTCTTGCTCAGTGAACATCCCATGACGAAGTTTGATGTCATCTGCAAGCTAATTACAATTTAACTGATAATGATAAAATTGCTAATTATACTGATAATTAACTTACTTTCCCTATCAACCAAACCTCCAGTTGCACACTTCAATTCCATGCTATTCACTCACTTCACCATCATCTGCTGCATAGGAGTCAGTCTCCATAGCAGGAGGCTCTGGAGTTGACCCAAGCTTCAACTTCAATTTCAGTGAACCTTTCTCCATGACCACCTGAAATATCAGGAATAATTCAAGTACAGAAGCAGATAACAAAATGTTCAGAGTTAGCACTGATGCAAAAGATTCATACAACTATTTATCAAATTAAGCTATTCAGTGACATGTTTTACTGGTACTTGTTAACAAACTTTTATGTATTGCAGGATTTTACTCACATCAGGTCCATTTGGAAGCATAGAGAGATTAAAAACTGTTAACATTGGCAGTAAGCAAAATTGTAGACAAGATATATTTGAATATGTCAAAAAATTAAAAAGACACAAGCCCAAATTTTCAATATTTTATAACCAGGATCCATTTCACAGACGCATTTGAAGAAGATTAACAGAGACAAAAATAGAATTGTTGAAATGAAAGGCAATGTTTCCATCATCCCAATTTATGCTCCAAGACACTTCATGTCAAAATAAAGACAGCTTTATTTTAAGAAAAGCATTCACTCAATTGTAGATAAGAAGTGTATCCTGAATGTTTTCAATCTATGAATTCAGGGATGAACATTCTGCTTAATAGCTCTATAAATCCATTTTTTCAGATAATGCATTTTTTTCACTTTACCATTGAGGGCAGGCTACACTGTTCTTTTCAGTTGTGGCCCATCTTTCATATTTTGATGCAGTTTTTTGCATATATAAGTTGGTCATAAATTGCTTTGATTTTTTTATTTTTATTATTTCTATCTACTAAATGAAGGATAATAAAAAAAACATCATACAGCTACTCAGCTGCTTTTATCATTTTGGCATGTGTCCAGAATATCTTGTATAGTATTTTAACCCAGAAAAATCCCCTTTAAATCTTTATTAGGATTATTCAGAAAATCAGTGGAATGGTAGAGAAATTCTATCAAAGAAATTTTTAAGAGTGTCTTTAAATAACCAAGGCTTTCCATAATGCAATCTAGAGCACATTTAAATTTCTTGCCAAGCTCTATTCATGCTCAACTTGAAAACATAACTATTTTACAGAAAAATATCACTTCATTTGGTCAAAATTATGACCACAACCCTAATAAGATTGAAGGTATTCAAATAAATTAAAGTTCCTTTGCTAATGAGTTAACAAGGCAACTTTTTAAATGTAATTCTCATCCAAACTACAGATGTCCTTTACCATTGATATCTCTTGCATTGAACACCATGTAACTGCTTCAAGCTTCTCAGTAAAAATTTTTGTAAGAATTTAAAATTTTTCAAGTTCCTGAAGAGTAGATTTAAAAATTACTTGAATTAGATATACACTTGGCACTTTGCTTGTGCAGTAAGAAATTGAAAGTGCAGGCAGCACAAATTTAACTAAAAATATGTACCTACCCTTGCAGAGATTCATAAGATACAATGCAGTTATATTCACAATCTCATTAAACATGCACAAAGCCTATATTTTGCTAGTTGTAAAAAAAGTGTTATCAAGCATCTATATAATGCTATTTTTGCTGAAAATATTTTAAGCTTCTTAGATTGGCTACAATACTATGCAGCTAACTAAGCTAAGAATACTTGGTATATGTCAATGACTAGCAATCAGACTGAGAAAATAATGCATTTTATGGACATCTCTTGTGACAGTTTTTCAACATCTCATTCCTCAACAATAAATTTTATTGTATATCAGAAACTTTCTTGCATCTTAGCTTATTTTTTTCATTGGGTTTTAGTCTAATTACTGAGCATGGTACTCTGAAATATTCAAGCAATTCGTCATTAAAAGTGATGCAAAACTACAACAAAATAAAGCTTGAAAATGGCGACTGAAAAGTGATGTTTTAACCAATGATTTTAAAGCTATAAAAATCAAAAAATTATTTTGCAAAAGAAAAAGAGAATTTAATACTTCTACAATAAATCAATTATTTTACATTTGATAGCTGACATGCCAATCATTATTAAAAACTTGTGCCTAATTAAGCATACATGAACATGCAAAAGCACTTAATATAGAGCTTATTATTACTTCATAATTACCTTCTCTGAGTTCTTTCTCAACCATAAATTTTAGTGATTTCTATGTTGGTAGCAAATAACACAATGGAAGATGAAAATCTCTGATGACTACTGGTAACTATATTATAACACAATGCTAAATTGATCCACTTTATCAACAGATGATGGGAAAAAAAAGGATAAGGAGTTACTTAAATAGAAACATCTTCTAGTTAATAAACAGTATGACAGAGCGAGTTTGAATATTCGACAGCAAAACATTTGCACAGGCGTCAAAGTTACATGATAAGTTATTTACTCGCTAATTTAGAATATATAATTTTCTGGAATTTGGATTAATTTGTAAGGTTGATGTTACAATCACTGCGTTATTTTACAGTGAATTCTATGAACAAACATGCCATCTAAATGCTAGCACTCCTGGCAGGCCGTTGGCTGGAAGAGTTTGTTTACCATTCACATTAGCAGCAA
The DNA here is from genome assembly GCA_014220935.1 of Platorchestia sp. MABIK. Classification (NCBI taxonomy): domain Eukaryota; kingdom Metazoa; phylum Arthropoda; class Malacostraca; order Amphipoda; family Talitridae; genus Platorchestia; species Platorchestia sp. MABIK. Next base: position 76,024 of record JACJUY010002371.1, on the reverse strand, counting down.
CGTAAGAAGTCCTCCTATCGAGCTCTACGATGTATTAAAAGTTAGCTATTGGAAAATTATTCCTGGGCTAGGTTAAATAACATATCAATGAGACTGACGCTCATGTATCAATACCAGCAGCTGAAATAGACTTTATTTTCTTTTTCTTTTACATCATCGATTTTGCAGGATTGGTGTCAGAAAACACGGGACTTCTGTTACAACCCGAGAATGAACCCCGATTTAAGTTCATGCTGTCATCATCGATTCTATTTTGCTCTATTTACATATGTATATTTCATTTAAAGATAATTTTAGAAAAATCTAAATCTGTAATTGTGTTTGTTCGTGAAATTGGCATCTAAGGCATCGTGAAATGACACTTAGCACCACCATAATTTATTGATATTGTTGACATCACTTTCTCGTCTAGCTCAAGGTTAGAAAAAATACTCAATAATCAGTCAGCAATATTTTATCTTAGGATAAACTGTCTAGCAGTTTCTGTAAAATTTACTAATAAACGTGCAACTTGCATAACGAGGTATTTGATTTGACTAAATCATGCCCTTCAAACCTCACGTAGCAAATACATACAGCAATATTTGGAGTAACTTAATGTCTTTTATCGGATTGAAAACAAGATAAATTACTAAAATATTAGCCATTCAATAGTCATTATTACAAGATTTTTACAACTGCAGTGTAATCTGGGTAGATATATTATGATTTCACTTTCATTTGCAAAATTGTATCGACTTTGAAGCCTCAGCTTTCGTAATTTTATTTAGTTAAATTCTTTTCCATTTAATGTGAGTCCTAACTTCATCTTTGCTTTAAGTAAAATTCTCTAAACGCCGGATCACTTTCATTGAACATGCAACCAAGTGAAAAATCTACTAAACAAAATCATTATTAGTAAAGTTTGTCAGTTTGAAAAGCATAAAAGAAAGATAGACAGAAAGAAAGAAAGAAAGTTTTTTCCAATAAAGTTGCTTCAAAATACAACATTAATTTTTAAAATAGCTCAACATACAGATCCTTATATGAATGTTTAATTGTCCCAAATGTCGACTTCGTAGTTTTAGACGCAAAATAATTGAAATCTGCCCATTTTACTTATCACATCAAGCTTTCATATCACTAGTTCCCATGTTCGTATGCTCATATTTCAATATAAGGGCACACTAATGAGAGTGGAGAGTGTTTTCACCAATGTGTTACTAGGATTACGTTTTCTTAGTTACTTTAGTTATATGCATTATCAAAATCAGATTAACGTAACGAAGGCAACGCATTTTTTCATGCTTTTCTTTCAATCATTTTTTTTTGTTTCCACAATTGACATGGGTACTACGATACCCATATGTCAGTATCAACTAAGGATTTTAAAGGTAAGATATTTTAAAAACCAATGTTGAACATTTCATTTATCAGCTTTATTGGAAATAAACTGTTTTTATTTTTTCTTAGTTGATAAGCGTATATGGGTGTCATAGGAGCCAATTTCAATATTTGTACAAACGATTGATGGAAAAGATGCAGATTCTCTTCCATGGTCATGTTATTCTAAGTATGGGAAGGTTCATGAACAAATTTAAAATAAAAACTCACATTGGTATAAAACGTTTATGACATATGACTTTTAACTTCTGCAGTGTCAGGGAATAATTTTGAAAATAAAATAGGTGCCAGCAAATAATTTTGTAGTCAAAACTAAAAGGTAGACGTGGTAGAAATTCACAACTATCTTTTTGCGAAGGGATATCAAAATTATCCCTAATAAGTAGTAAGCTTCAAAGAGTATCCTTGGCCCCTCAAGTTATTTATGAGATTCTTACATAAAGTAATGCTGGCGAACAAAACAAGAAGGACAAGAAAAAAGTTTTTTCCTAACAAAGCTGAAACGAATTCATTACAATGTTTGATGTTGAATATTGACACACAGGTCATTATTGGTCGTTGATATTATTTAAGGTAATATAAAAGCCCTTTTCATCCTATCGAATGAAATATTGAGGTGAAGACATAAACGTATTCACTTGTTTAGTTGACCATACGTTTAAAACTTATAAATAGTACTCAAAAACTAAGTGGGTGAATGTTGACGAGAAAGCTGTGGAGAACATCGTCTATTTATGATACATTGATACATGAGCTTAGCGATTCTGTAAGTAGCCAGTGTTGCAGAAAGCATGATATGTGGATATAATACAGTGTATTTTTAAATTTATAAAATATACTCGCTCCATTTATTCACAACCGAGTGTCTAATAATTACATACTGTCCAGTGATTTTGTCTTCAAACTTTATTAGAATTATTTGTACATGAATTCTGGTAAAGTTGAGAGAGAGAAAGATTATAAAGGGGGAAAGTTGAGCGAGTTACAGAAACGTTTAAACTTTAAGAATTGGAGGTGAAAGTGGAAATTGCATTTCATCCTCCGTTTAAGATTCACATTCATTTTTTATTCTAAAATGGTTTCAGACTTTGACATATGAGCATAAATTATACAACGACAACGGTATATCGAAATAATGTTAAAATGAAAGAAAGGAAGGAAGAAAGCAAGAAAGAAAGAAAGAATGAAAGAGAGAAAGAGAAAGAAAAGATAGAAAAGAAAAAAAATAAAGAAAGAAATGAAAGAAAAAAGAAAAAATATTTGAACAAAATAAAACTATTTATTTTCAACGAAGTTTGTACAGAATCAACATTGGTTTTAAAATATCGTAACATAAAGATTTATAGTTTAAGAATGTACATGTGTCATTGCAGCCCATGTCAATGTCTGCACAAAAAATTAATGAATGAAACTGAAAATGAATTATCGTGTTGAAGTTATTTTAAGCTTGATATTGTTCACAACATTCTTGACAATAAATAAGCACTGAGCTTAAAATACGCACTGGGCTTTAAGTGAGAAATGGAAGAATACACTATAATTCTTCGCACAGATCTTTGATTCAACCCCCCAATTGAGCCTACCATAGCAGAAAAAGAAATAACTTTAAAAGTTAGGAATCTTTATTGGATAGGGGTCCAGAAATGTGCATATGCTATGAAATTGCCTCACAACTAATGGAGGAGGTAAGAGCAGATAATTAGCAGTTACGCCAAATCTGCCGTCATCTTGAACGAAAAAATCTCCGCTTGGAAGACTAGAGCCGGAGCTGAAAAAAAGAAGGAAAGTGCGAGCCCAGCCGCGACCATAGCCGCGACCAGGGCTGCCAATGCTTGGGTTTTGCCCCAAGATCGTGGGTTTTTGG
>JACJUY010002371.1:0-72533 GCA_014220935.1 Platorchestia sp. MABIK | reverse complement strand
TTACGAAACGTTAAAGATTGTTTGCAGAATTCAAAGTACAACATTTTGTCAGACTTCATGACAAACCTCACAGTTTTGCCACATTCGTCAGCTGCCGTTGAACGTATTTTTTCAATGATTAACTGCATTAAAACAAAGCAAACAAATTCACTTAAAGCAGAAACTGTGAAGAGTAGAATTCTTGCAAAACAGGCAATAACAAGAGGAAATAATAGCTGTACGACATGGACTCCAAGCAAAGAATTAGTAAGAGATTTAGCTACTGGAACTATGAGTCAGCGATATTTCAAAAGAATGGAGCAAACCAAAGAAACTGTATCGTTGGAAGCCGGTGATGAAGAGGAGGATCGTTTACAATAGGAAACATAACGTGAGTATATATATTTTTTGTAGTATAAACCATATATTTTTAGGATTTTTGGAATCTTGGGTTTTTTTTCTAGATCTTGGGTTTTTTAGATGCATGATCTTGGGTTTTGATGAAAATCTCATTGGCAGCCCTGGCCGCGACTGCAGCGCGTCAGAAACGCATTCAGAATTAAGCTTCAAAGGTGATGCGTCGTGCATCAGCGTCTCTTCCGATTCTCCAGCGGAAAAAGTTACACCTCTTCGATCACTGGAACTTTGATGTCAGAGGTGAGATACATATATTCATTAAACTGGTCAAACTGTTTATTTTAAAGTCAATTTCACATACACCGTGTTCCAATTCTGATAATCTTCCCGACTTGCTCGCTCGATGTCTGGATAAGCCTTTTTCAGGCATATCACTGTTCTCTTTCATCTTTCAGTTTTTAAGCCTTCTTCGCTATTTCGTTTTTTCCTTTTTAATCCTAACTTGCTATTTTCATGTATAAGGTATTTTGTGCAGTACATGCATAATGTATATATTTTTCGTCGTTTTCTACAGTCCATACTAGATGGTCCCTTCTCTTTGCCCTTTTAAAAAACCGACGATAGTTTATGTCTCATTTTTATTGGACATGAACTGTTTTTCTTTCCTTTTGAGATCGCCTTGGTTGTGGCTAGGGAGTCTTAAACTATTTATTGTAATAATCTATATCCGTGCCATAATAAACCACACTGTTATGCATACTAGTAACGGAAGCCCTTATTTCGTTCTAAGTTGCTTACCGTCGTTTTGATCGACTACTCGTCAGCAATGAATCAGCCCACCCCGTCTTAAAGGTACGTGTCCTAATTTGTACGACGCTGAATTTTCTACGTTGGAGTAAGTAAATTTTACTTATTTTAAAGTGTTTCATTCGTTAACTTTGTCGATTATGCCATCCTGAATTCCATTTCTAAATCAACATACTGAGAAAGCTATGCTGTATAATTAGCGTAGGAAATATAAAAATACCCTATTTTTTATTACTATCGGCCAACTTAACACGTCACTTTCTAATGTTATTGTCAAGTATTTGAATGAAAAATGTCATAAATTTGTCATGCGACTTAAAGCATGTTCTTTGAGGTAGTTAAGTTCTGTTTTATGTTGGATTGAATTTTTTTAATTTCTGCTGTTTCAACCTGTTCTTAATTTAAATTATCTGCAAACACTTTCAATATTATTCTCTAACATCAGAAAAGCTAATGCTCAAATGTCAATGTTGTGGGGACTGTCAACAGCGTTTTCACCCCACGGAGCTCATTTTTATATTTCTTATTTTACATTCATTAATAATCATTACTGAAATTAAAACTACCTACAATGGGATAGAATTCTATGTCTTCTCTCTGTCTTCTGTACGAGCATTGACATGGCACCTATATATGTTTATCAACTAAGTATCTTTATATTAAGACGTTTTAAAAAAGCAATGTAATTCATCTTCTTACACTCGTAAATATTTTATGACTGCATTATTTAAGTTCATGTATTGCTCCAATTACGTTGCAAATGTTTTGGCTAGCGCTTCATAACAATCCTTTTCATGTCTCTGACTCCGGTCCGGTGAGCGCTTTTGGGCCAGTATTATTAGCGTCGAAAATATCATAAATTTGTGCTGTGAATAAATATTTTACTATCTGAGCTCGTTAATTGGCATACAAGTTGATCCGTAGGAGTGAAAAGATAGTTCCGAATATGATATCGGCCTCATAGTCTCAGTTGCATAATTATCTAAATATACCCACTTGATTTTTAACATGAATTCCTGATATCGCACGTTCCGAATGCATTGTCTCCGGTCGTGTGTATTGTTTTTCAATTTGTATTTAAATGCATATATCAAACCTAAATTACGTAACAAGGGAATGCATTTTTCCATGCTTTTCTCTCAATCATTTGTTTTGACCATGAATTAACAACATAGATATTACGACACCCATGTTGATAATATTTCAACTAAGGATCTTTGTGTCAAAACATTTTAAAAACCAATGTTGTTTTTTGTATCATCTTTATTGAAAATAAATCGATTTTCTTTTCTATTATAAGTATAATGCAGTTTATTGTTAAATCTCGTACGTTTCAGATTTTTTCTGTAATTATTTTCTCATTTATTTAGCGTAGCGTATTCTGAGGCGGTTTTCCAATCATAACTCCGAGAGTTACCGGCGTATCTCTCATTGAAGTAACTCTTGACAAGATCTGAAAACGCAACTGTGAACACGATTTTGAGGTTCTCGAGTAATGTTTACAAACAGATTACATCAGCTGTTTTTCAAGTTTATGACTACTCGATTACAACAGTTTCCGAGATCCAAAATATGCAAAAATGAACCCCCGAAATACGATACCGTTGGCGCCGGAACACTGCCGTTTACAATGATCAGCAAATCCTAGCGACCATGGGATGCCCAATTTTTGTATCTTCTTCAAAACACGAATGGTAAGCGACTAAGTATTTTTTCCCCTTCAAAACACTTACTTCTTCTCTTCCAACATGAGTTGTGCTATTAAACAAAGGACATCTATCTTAGAAACAAAGTTTGAGTTTCGAATCGAATACTCCAACTAAAACATTTTAGTATTAACATTTCTAAATATTAATTCTTGTCCTTGTAAATACCATATTTAGTGTTTCCTCCTAACTTCTAAGAAGGAATGAAAACCTCAGTTTTTGTTCTGATGAGAAATATCACTAATGCAGTATTCAATCGATGAGGGCCTCCCCCTCCTGTACAGCCATCCTATTCCTCCAATTAATCATTTTTGCTTTGTAGATTAAAAGTCTATTGAAACAACGGAAGGATTATTAAAAGTAAAGTAAATTTACCGGGGTGCAAGGCTAACAATGCCACCTGCACAACGATCTCAGCAACTTTCAAGCAAAAACGATATTACAATACAACAAATACGAACTTGACACTTCAATGCATTGCATTGAACCCAACATTTATATTTTCATTTTCAATATCTGAGAAGTGTAATGTGCGATCAAAACATGTTCTTGGAGGATTCACCACGAATGAATGGCCACCTGATAACAAATCACTCTTGTCCAGAGGCTTAGCTAAAAATTTTGCTGACACTGAAAAATTAAATTTAAACATGAATGAACTGAATCAAACTAAAAAATAACAAGAGCATTACAAAATCACAACTGTCTGCATGAGTGTTAAGCAGATAACGCAGGGAAACATAAAAACAGAACATATAATGGTCATCCCGCGATGGCAAAGAGGCAGGCAACTCAGAGACTGGAGGACAGTAAGCCACTAGTGGAATCGCTCCACTGCCTTGCAGGACACGGAATGCTCGGAGAGCATCCCCATGACAATGTACAATGTATCGTATACGCCTGAAGAATAGTCGCGAAAGCAAATATTCTCATAGCTAATGGAAATGTAGAATTTTGGTAGTTGTTTGTTACTGTTGAACAAGATCAGTCTGCTATTGTATTTTCCCTCTGCTTCATGTGCCGATGTACGCATTTGTATTTGGGAATAACGAGTAAATGCGAAACCTAAATTTTTCGGTGTTTTGGACCTTTAACTGGGATTTTCCCAGTTTCTAATTCGAAAAAAAGAGATGATCATTTGTTTGGTGCTATCTTTCCGAAATCTCATTTTCTATCTGCGAGCAATGTACTAATCTTATGAAGCATATAGAGGTTTTCATTTAATTGGAAACTAACGCCAAGTCCAACAATTACTCTCACTAAACGCTTTGCGGCTAGCAAGCAATACATTACACTGGTAAACAAGCTGTAGACATCTGGCAAGGTATTGAATATTTCTAAAGTAGTTTTTTATGCTGATTTCAAATCTGGAAACCGTTTTGCTCTGTCACGACAGGTTCATACTGCGTTATGCGACAGTATTTTTGAGGCTGACTCGAGTGTGTAATCTAAGCTAAAGGAGCTCATTTTGAATAATAATTATTATTCGGAGATGGGTTTTAAATAAATGTTGTAAGTGTCCTTTTATACTCTTTCCAGAAATTAAAATAAGAGTTTTCAATTTGTTAGTCCAAGGACATAGTCCGTACTTCGTACATTACGATATTTATAGCTTAAATGACTGAGTCTTATTCTAAAATTGGGGAATAAGACCGGGATCGAGTTGCTGCTTACATTATTTCTCGAACTTGTACGCTTATACAAAATTCCTCATCTCGATTTGCTCATTTTGTGCATCTCTTGTGTCGTCTACATAGGCTCCATTTCTCAAGCCAGCTTCTACGTCGAAATCCCTTCTTGGAAATTCATGTGTGGTTATCTGACATTCACTTGGTGCATGGCTATTTGGACTGGGTAAGCTCGCTTCTTGGTAGGTTGGAGTGGTCACATTGTTCTCCGGTTGCGCACAGGCGGGAGCGCACGTGGACTCAGTGTCTCCGTTTAACCAGTAGGTATTTACGAGGTTTTTATCCTGTTGGCATAAAAAGATGATTGTTTTCAATTGTTTCATATTTTGACAGAATTGCACAGAATGAAGAGCTTTGTAACGACCCCATCTTAGATAGGGCTCGATTATTGTTAGTTTTCTCTTTAACATGAGGGATCTAAGAATTTCTTACCCAATAATATTCTTCAAAGTCATTATAACGTCGTACACACAAATAACTCATTGGCTCTTTAAATTGTCTAAAAAATGCGTGAGACAAAGTTCAGGTATAAATTCTTATTTTATAAAGATTAGATTAGGGATTAGTTTAACACGTTGACTGCGGATTGGGACCTATGTGTCCACAAGAAAAATATCTCATGTACGAATCGGTACAAATGAGTATCTCAATTATTTCAACAACTTTTTTTTTTGGAAAAAATTTAGCACACGAGGTAAATTATTATTGTGGGATTACATTTTTCACTTTGAGAAAAGTTATAAGTTTTTTCGAGAAGTAAAGTCGTTTTTAAACTCTGATACTACAAGCTGCGGTAACTTAAATAACCGTCGCAATTATGCAAATGCAGATGTGTTAAGCCTTTCTAGCAGTAACAAAGACATTCCAAAGAGAGTAAGGAGGAAGGCACCATTTAGTATGGACTTCAAAGTGCTCAGAATCTACGCATAAGGTTAATACAAACAGTAAGTTGAGAAGGAAGGTTATAAAACAATTTAAAAGTTGAAAAAGTTGTAGATGCTGAATATCCGGACAGTAGTGAACCGAAAAAAGGTTGTCTGTAAGAAAACAAAAAACTTATATTTCAACTCAATCTTTAGCTAAGTACCTCGGATATTTCCCCTGGGAGCGCTAATTCCCATCCCTTAGATACAATGGTTGTATTCGTAATTGAGGTTCTAATCTTTTAAATTAAATGTTTTTTCCGTTATTAGTTATGTAGTACATATTAATTGATTTTTTAATTTAGAGATGGAATAAACGGCAGGTTCATTTTCTCACCTTCCCTAGCATTGAATTTCTGTTGAGACTGTTATTTGTCTGTGAACTAGTGACTGTTATTCCATAGACATTTAATGTATAAAACTCATCCTCGTGTGCAACGGTAGAGTATATAGAAACTCACAAGGTATCGCCTGATGGCTTTGAATAAATTAATTATGTTTCTAAAAATAGAATTAAAAACCAGACATATACATTTGATAATTATAATTCTTTTGAGAATCGTTACTGCCTGTGTGTGAGATATGAGTAACTAATTTTAAATATTTTTCTCTGTTCTAAAGGAAAGGAAATCAATTTACAAAACTGTAGATATTATTCTTGGCTCCCGTGATTATTATTGGGTTGGACTGCCAATCTGATCATTGTGAAAGACTTCTCTAAGAAACTAACATTTATACAAGTTTGACGCATTATATTGCACAAGAATATTATTTGATTTATGGGAGCGCATTTACTTCTAGAAAAATTTTTCGTAGCTCATATATGGGATGCTATTGGGTTTTGATCCTTATATTCGATATCACCATTTTGTTTGTTTTGTTGTTTTTTAAGAATTCACATTTGTTCGGCATCGACGTTAATTTCTAATCTTGGTGAAAGAGCTAATTTAAAAACGTTCTGCCTTGAGATTTTAGTGGTTCAGTAACTTAGTGCGTTAGTAATATTACCTTAATGTTACTTGGTTGACGGCGCTCCACTTGGAACTGGGGGTAGCTCTGCAGCAAGTCGTACGTGGCGCTTGAGAGGTGAATTCTCATTGCTGGAGGAAAATATTTAATTACCCTTGCTAGATTTGTTTTGAAAAGAATTAAATCACTTGCCGTTTGTAATATTCATCTCATGATCGAGAATTGAATCAAAATATCCTAACATAAGGGACAAAAAGAACTAACGAGTAAAAGTGAACAGTAGTGTATATTTTATGTACTTCTCTCAAACTCTGAAATCGCAAATTTGGTTATTCCAGTAGAAAATGCCTAAAAATGGGCTAATCGAAAACTTCCCGCACCTTTCGCTTGATTTTATTTACTAGACAAGCAAATTATTGAAGAAAATAGCTTACCTTCACCACTGCTCTCCATCCTGGAGGCGATGTTAACCGTGTCACCAAAGAGGCAGTAGCGAGGCATCTTCAGGCCGACCACCCCAGCTACACAGGGCCCCGAGTGCACGCCTACTCTTATCTTCAATTGCCTCTCTGGCATGTGGGGAATTCTGAAACACGTCAATCCAATAGCCACATGGTATTGGATTGACGTGGTAACAGAAGGTCACCACTTAAGTATTTGTGTCCGTATGAAGAATCGTGCATTGACTTCAATGCTTAGAGGTTTGAGAGAATTTTTCGGCTGAAGTTAGCTGAAGATAAATTATATTTTTCACGTTCTAATATAAGCTGAAATAGTACATTTTGTACATGATTTTTCTAAAAACTATTTGGCGTATTATTTTATGTGTTATTTTTTGACCATTCCAAAAAGAAAAATCGGAGTCTATTGGCTCACATTAATTTCCAAATAAAACTCAATTTTATTTCATCTTAAAAAGAATTCTATCATATAGATGTATTCGGTATCAGTTGAGTTGTACGTGGGCTCTAATTAGTAATTAATTTTTATTGTATTTGGCAGCAGATTGAAAACAAGGATTCACCGGAAGTCCAAGGTCATTAATTTAAGATCTGTTACTTTTTTCTATACATGAATGTGATCAGTTTTTTGTACATAATATCGATTTTGTACTTAACGTTCTGAATATGCAATTTCATACTAAGTCATTAGCACTTGAATTTCGTGAGAGATGGATTACTCCTAAGGATAATCGTTTTTTTTTTATATGATGCATCGAAATGTTTAGAAGGGTAAGCGTTTCTGAGAAATTTATTTCAAGTTGAGAAAAAAGTGAATTGGTCTTCAGTTTAGTCAGTTTTCCTGTCACACACTAATTTTGAACAACGTTTGTTATGATAAACTTTTAAATTATAAAATTAACGTTCTACAGTCTACTAAGAGGATTGCATTAAGCGTGAAGCCAAATTTCCTTCTGAATTTGAATGCATTCACTGCTTTTCTTAAAATATTGTAAACTGATGACGGGATTGAAGTTCCCCTCGTGTTAGTTTCACTAACCATACCACTCGTTTTCTCTCACTTGAATTTGGTGACTTCATCTCTGAGCGCTAGCGCCATCCTTGCTATTTCTCTGGCGTGCTTGGTGTCGTTGCGCTCCGGTAGACCGGACACCACCATGTACGCATCCCCGATGGTCTCTACCTGAATAAAAAATACAAAGCTATGCTCGAAATTATTTATCTCAACTTTTGCGTAAAATTTGAATTGCATCGAGTTATTTTTTCATTTTGATTCATGGAAATGATTGAAGTTTTCAAAGTGTCAGCAAAAGGTTCAAGTTAGTTCGATTTGTCTATCGTATGCTATGGCAGAATAGCGCCCCCAAGGATTATAGAAAGGTATTAGGTTAGGTTATTTCGCATATATAGGTTACTTCGCGTTGCGTAAATGAATTTAAATTGGTAATTAATGAAATTATAACGAAATCATATAACGTGTTACCAATATTGTCCAATCATAACTCGTACAGTTACACTGAAAATAAACAACTCTAACACTGAAAACGTGATCAATATGAAAAACGTCAAGCGCACTAGCGTTTTTCTACGAATGATGAATTCTTAGGAAAATGTAGAACAGGTTAAAGAATTATGTGGCAAATTAAAAACGTACGTTAACAAACTACTTCACGCTCAAATTCACTCAATTTAAAACTAATAATAATACATGGCGCCTGCTTGATTTTTACTATAAACTGAATAATAGTGCTCCGAAAACGATTGAGCCCATTGTTCAAGATCTGCAAAATAACAATAGAAGAAAGATATTGCAACTGTTTAACAACGTTTTCGTAATCATAGGAAAAACCGCTGATAGTATTCATAGTGAACTAATTGATCATTTACAATACGTGGACCATGTCCGTTAACTCAACTCTTTGTTGTTCTCGCCTATTAACTCCGATGTAATTGCGTGCATAAACAATTTCAAAAATAAATCAAGTTGATTAAAAACGTTCTCAGCTACAGTACCTGATGTTATTACTAATATAGCATTGTTAATATCTATTATTATTAACCAGTCACTTTTCCTAGGTAATTTCCCAAACTCTCTCAAAATTACCAGATTAACTTTTATTTTTAAAAGTGGCGAAAAAACTGGCGTTAACAATTTTAAGCCCAAATCATTACTACCAATTGTTAGCAAAATATTTGAGAAAATTGTACGTTAAATTGTGTTTCTGTTTTTGAATAAAAATCATTTCTCTACAATAAACATGGTTTTATTTCTAAAAATCAACAATGAAGGCTGAATTAAATCATTTACAATACCATTATTACAATTTAAAAGAAGAAAAGCTTGTTTCTTCCGCGTTTCTTGACTTTCGAAAAGCATTCGATCATGTGGCCATTATCATTTTACTCTCGAAACTCCACTATTATGGCATTAGAAGAATTGTACACGATTGGTTCAAATCATTCCTAATAAATCGGGAGCAAAGCGTCGTCATTGTCGATGCACAATCGGAACTACTGACAATTAGACATAGAGTTTCACAAGGGTCTGTTCTTAGGCCTCTGCTAATTTCAATCTTTACAAACGATATAGTTAAATCTACGTCATTTCTTAAATTCTTGCCTTTCGCTATAGACCGCACGTTTTCTGCGACCTTTTCTAATTAAAGTCCCATTTTAATTACGGAAAATATAAATAACGAGCTGCTAAAGGTTTTATTGTGGCTTGAAGCTAACAAAATAAGCCCTATATCGATGAGATGAAACACATTATATTCTCACACAAGAGAAATGTGTCTTTTCCACGCATTAAGGGTCAAAGCTTTCAAAACGAATCTTGTATCCCTCTTCCTATCGGAATATCAAACACATTAGGTAATTAAGTAAAATCTTTTCTACTACACGAATCATCTTGATTGTGTAATTTGTCATAATTGATGACAAATATCTTTAGTCTATTTCCAAGTTTTTTCTAGAATATACTGTTCGTAACTAGCCCATACAAACTATGTGGGCTAGCTAACCCTTACAGTGGAATTTATAGGATGTCAGGCGTTTTAAACAGCAGATGAGGAAATGAATATTAGCAATGAAGATAATGACTTGGATGTGCGTGTGTGTATGCCTTTTGAGAGCGAGTAGTCGCAATCTTATGAGCGAGAAAATGACCTGAATTACCTTGTACACGTTGAATTCTTTTAAACGTTTGTCGAAGTTAAAGTAGAGCTCGTTGAGCATGTCCACGACCTGCAACATGGTGTGACTCATTAGATACACAGTTCATTTTTAAATAATGCAACATAGTAGTGTAGCTCTCTTTCTAAACATATTTAGAAAGAAATTGCGTCACTTCTAAGTCTCCAGTAAATTGGAGATTTGTACAAATAACTTGTCATAGAATGAAAGGAATCTTGTACTGTGTTTTCTTAAATTGTCAAATACGACTTGACAGAGTTTTTCGTTGAGCTTGTTTTGAAATTAATTTTTGATACTTCAAATTTGGCACACAAAAGCAATTAGCACATGAAGGATTAAAGATTAGCGGAGGATCGGAGATTCACTACAAATTTTCTATTTACTTATTGACTAACCTGAAAACGGCCATGAGACTATGCTAAAATAACTGAAACTGGTCAAAACCCCCATGAACCGATGGTTTTACCTATTTTAAGGCAATATTTCGCAGCGTTACTCAGTAAAATTATCTTTTTCAAACGACAGAAAATACACGAATTTTAGTTGCTTTATAGATAATAGCTGCGTATACTATTATTGTGCGTAGCTAAGAAAGCTTCTCGAAGGAACGAAAGAATGAAATGAGGAAGAATAGCAAGCATTAAAATGTAGATTTCGCCTTGTGTAGAAAGAAGGTAGAAAAGGGAAGCATTCTCGTAATGCAAAACTAAATTGACGATAAAATTCTGCGTTGACCATTACTATTTCTCAAGACCAACAGCTAACGTTTTCCAAAGTGAAGCTGGCGCACCTTCAAATTCCTTCGAGGTGACCAAAAACAAAGTCCCTTGGATATAGAGACGACTGACAAGTAAATACCTCACTAGGCGATGACTCTGCCGACAAGGCCGTGAATCCCACAATATCACTAAAGTAAATGGTGACGTTGTCGAAGGACTCGGCTTCCACGGGTTTGCCCGAGATGAGGACATTTGTCACTGACCTATGGCAAAGTCGAGATTAGGTTCAATAACTCACATGAAACTAGTTGTCTAACACGATGGTTTTACAAAAGGTACTTATTCGGACGATTTAATTCGTGCTGCGAGCGGGAACCGTTAGTTATGACGCATATTGTTGAAAAATTACTAGAAGAAGACATATGCCCAGGCTTGTTTTCTGTTGACATTTCAACGAATCACTGGTAAGGTTTGTCTTGAACCTGTGCGTTAAAAAGTTAACAGAAACGTCAGTAGCTTCTTTTAGAAATAAACCGAGGGCAATACGCTAATTTAAGGCTGTAATTTTCTCGCCATCAATACCAATGGTGCAGATGTCGCACAAAATCACCTTCAATTTTTTATGTCGTTCCCGGAAAACAAGGAAGAGAACAAGAAAAGTTATTTAGGGAACAAGGAAGGGAGCAAGTTTAATAAGTATTTCATCCATTCATATATTTATGCATCCTCTCCATTGGATGAATCATGTTTACCATTATAAAGTTGAGTTCTCTCTAAACGATGTTACGATGGTTATCTCTGTCTGGAAGATAATAATAGTCTGAACTAGTCTTATGTTCTTATTCATCATTATTGTATTCCAGTTGAACTTGAACACTCTCTGGCCGAAGAGATTTTCAACTATGGGAGGCTACATCTCAATGATGGATTGTGCGACTGTATCATTCAGAAAGAAAAACTGAAAATAGCAAATAGGGGAAGTTTCAAAAACACCTGCCGTAAATTCGTATCGCAAACCAGCCGTAACTTACGAAAGACGGGATGGTAGAATGAAGAATATACGACCTGTTTAGCTACAAAATTGAACTACGTGCAGTTTCTGCCATGTTACTCATCTAACAGTCTACATGCTAGGGTTACAACTAAGGAGCGCTTATATTCTGCTAAATACTCCAATCAGCGCTCACAGTTATTCCCAAACTAATTTTGTAAAGCACATTTTCACATTTTTTATTCGCTTGACTAATAAATGAGAGCAGGACAACAGAGTCAACCTCAATGATAGTTGTACTTACTGTGGAAGGAGTTGGTATAGTAGACTTTCGTAGTTCTGCTTTTCTTTGAGGTAAGCTTTTGTTTTCTTTTCCACAGTACGTTCCAAGGTATTGGAATTTTCTTGCATTCGTTTCAATATATTGTCCATGATATTCCCAGATTCGTATTTCCTGTTAAAAATAAAATTGTTATTAAAAGTAATATTAAATTAAATCAATTTTTTACACATTTATAAGCTGCCACTTTGAGCAATTTTAAGTGATTTGCTGGAAACAAACCAATTGATCTACATTTCTCTAAAAAAAATTTTTGAACAATATTCTATTTACGGTTACGTAATGGAAGCGCTTATTAATAGAGTGCACAGCTCTGATGACGTGTTTATGGTCGAAGTTAAAATCGAAATTGTTCATTGAAACACAAATTGCTCGAGTCAAATTTGGAAAGCAAAATTATATGAAAAGTCACTGTAGATACCATGCTCATGGCATTAATCTCTTGTGATCCAGTTCTATGCTCCCAACGATAACAGCCAGCAAGAGCCAATAGTTTACTGCCATGTATTACCGCGTGCCGTTATTTTCCCGCCTTCCAGAGAAGCACTACTCTGAAATTCTCCGACTGCCGACTCTCGAATTAGTTTATGCTCTGGTGGCTTCTTGCCTAGCGGAATGGCTTCTGCTAAAGTCCCATTAATTTTTGCATAATATATTGATCAAGATAGCATTCAATTAAATACTTCTCGTTGCCAGTATTTAGTAGAATATCTGCCGATATTTTTTACTCCTGACGATGAAAAGTGACCAAGATCCTTTGCCGATTGTTTGCTGTGAGATCGCTGGGCCCTTAAACTACAAGAGGAAAAGCACACAGTACATTTTTTTTACAGTTGCATGACCACATGGTTGTAGTAAAAAAACGTGCTGAAGTCGCGTATGGTATTTTTAGGGCTATTTGATCGCGTTTTTAATCAAGTGATTTTTTTATGGTTGCTCGTGTTATGGTTCTCGACCGGTAACGGTAAAAATGAATAGCGTATTTTTGGAGCATGCTAGAAAATTGATAATACTGTTATTTTAAAATAATTGCTTGCGTAATTTGTTTAATTTAAGGAAGTTTTGTAAAGTAGTTTGCATTGGTGAGGATATTTTATTATGTGAATGGCTAAGTCAAACACCAAAGCCAAAGTTGTTTTTGGTTGTGTTAGAACCTGAGTTGATGCATCGAATGATCGTCGAATCGTTCAGAGCAGATGACACTAGACGAACGGAAAGTGATATGCTACTCGTTTTCCTTATGCTTTCCTTCTTAGAACTAAAACTGGAACTACTAGAAGTAAGTTTGATTTACGAAAATGAACGTAGATCAAAGTAATACGGGTTTTTGGTCAATTCCTTCATATTAGGGTTTAAAGTTTGTTATCAGTGATGGTCTTTAGTTTCGCTCACGCATAAAATTTCTGAATTGTCTTCTTTACGGTGTTCAGCGGTGGGCGTTCTGTAGGTTCTTTCCAGCAGTTTTCAATAAGGTCGCGTAGGTCCTTCTCGACGTCCTGGCCGATCACCGGTTTTGGAGGAGGTTCTTTTTCATTCATAATCTTCTCTACCATCAATGTATTAGTCTCTGTCGGAATTTTGAAAAAAATACACATTAATCAATACAGAAAATATAAAGCCCGTGGAAGTTCCATGACTTTAAGCATAAACAGCACAATGACTATTAGAACAATTAACTCAATCATGCGAATACTTAGAGTAAAATACATCTTGAGCTAAGTACACATTTTAAATAAGGTAACCAAGAATGTTTGTGTAGAAAATCAGATGTGTTGAGGCTGATACTGGATTAGGATGTCTAGTATAAAACTCTCTTACACGACGTTCTATTCTGCTCAGGTGTTCGAATGTTCTCTCCACGCTCAGCTACTTAGAGGTGAAATACTTCTAAGGGATGCTTACTTGACATGTGGATCACGGTGGTTTAACTGAAGTTCAATATTCAGTTCAAATTTAAAGACAATTGTAGTAAGCAATGTTGACAATTGCAAACATTAAATGAACCCTGCCTTCATTTAACATCAAATATTAATGAAAATTGAGTTTGTGACTACAGGTTGGGAAGCATCATCATGAAAATTTACTCCGTGTATACACTGGTGGCGCACGTCACAACCACCGTTATTGACGTGCTGTATTCTGAGGCAAAGTATAAGTCGCCTTTCCTCAGCATAGGTTTGAGGCCTTAACGAAGTCCATAGAACAACATCGGCATCTACGGATGCTTTATTTCCAATTGAAGCATGATACACATCACCTTTTACATTGGTTTTTCAAATGCCTTAGAACTAACACCAGGACGCCATGACGCTTTCCCCCGGTCAAAGACCGGTACCCATTTCAGACACCTGGGTAGAGAGGAGTATTGTGCTTAGAATTTTTCTCCTATACCCAACAGAGAAAATCGCCACCAGCGCCGAGACTCGAACCCGGGTCTCCCCGCACGGAGTCAGGTCCTATACACACACGGCTATGGCGAGCAGGAGTCAAGGTTTTTTGAAATTTTCGAACCACTACTGCAAACTTAGAATAAAGCTGAATATGATCAAACTATGTATTGATATGATAAAAACTTTGTATGTAATGTAAAATAAGCCTGTAAATTGCGGGATGAGGCTAGGTACTTTTTACACATTGAACAGGTCTTACCTTTTTTCTTTTTAGAATTATCTAATGAAAGTGGGAATATGCCTTTTCCTGTAAGAACTTCATTTATTATAATTCCCAGCGAATAGATGTCTCCTTGTTTTACTTGTTTCGTAGTCCAGGTTTTTGATGGCTTGCGAAGCATTTCAGGAGGACTCCATAGTTTACCTGCGAAGTAATTTAATCGTTAACTTTGTAATTTCTGAAACATGTGTAATAGCTTTTGCCTATGTCAAAAGTTTCTAATTTTCAGATATTCTCTTAAAAATGGGCTTAGACGTTCACTTATTGAAATTTTTAAGTGGTGGAATAAAATACTTGCGCTGATTTAGTCAACAACAGCTTTGTTTAGTTCAAAATGTTAAAATTGCTAAAAACAAATAGAGTTTTGTTCAAGAAAGTTAAATGAAGTCAGTTTCTTGAATAAGTCAAGAAAAACATAGGAAATTGAAATAGAGGTAGGATAAGAAATCCAGGCGGCTTCTTGTAAAGGAATATCTCAAAAGCAGGCAAACCTTCAAATCTGGAACTTAAAATTTGACCTGAGTCTAGCTACCCCTTTCAACAAGACTGATGTTAGTTTGAGAAACTAATATGAAATTTTTATAAGCAGCGCTATCCATGAAAGCTAAAATCTTACTCTGAGAATTATTAGATCATCTTAGAAATTCTCAAATGCAGCTCTTATTCCAAATATTGATGTTTCATCAATGGTTATGAAACTATCCAAGAACGAAACAATATGGGCATTAATCGGAAAGTTTTTAAATTATGCGTCAGGTTTTTATCGGGATTCTAAACTTCAGAATCAGTGTCCCTTATATACAAACGTTTTCTCAGGTGGACGTTCGGAGTTCATCGAACTTGGATACTAAATATTTTTTATTTTTTATTCACATGCTTCTTTGCCTAACTGCTTGCTTACATATACTGCATTAAAAAGCGTCATACCATTACTCAAGTGCTTGCTCAATTGACACTGAGTAAAATATTTGCAGTCACCGTTCTCGTTTTCAGTTATTTGCTGCTCATATCCTAGAATCGCTTCCCTGTCTTTTACCTCGACATGCGTTTTCAGGATCCTCTTCTGGACTCATTTTATGACTATCTTTTGAAGCCTGTCTTTGATTGACCTCAAGCAGATCAAGATTCCGTAAAGAAAGGAGACCGAAATCTGTAACTTTCAGCACGAATTGCGAATTGATAACGCAATTTGATGATTTTAAATTTCCATGGTACTTGATTTTGCTCGAGTGAAGTTTTGACAATCCCTGAAAAGAAGTAAACAAGAATAAGTCGATGAAGTAGAATGTTTATTTTAGTTTCATACACATCAATTTCACAAAATCAATGGAAAATTAATATCAAATCTGAAATCATTTTCATTGTCACTTTTCTTGTTAAGCAAAATTTTAAGTTACCGAGTCTGTTTTAAAATGTCATAGTATGTTACACATGATTCATTCAAGCAATGCAAACATGGATTGTGTGAATTACGGAATGGATTTTTGACTCTCTTTACGCAATTCTTAATTTAGCCCATGCGTATTCGTCATTTTTCCTTCTTATTACTAAGGTCTCGAAAAAGAATTATTTGACAGACGTTAAATTATGGCTGAATGAAATCTTATTGAAAATGGTAGCTTAAGTTTTGCAGCTTAGTATTCCTGCTGATCTGTTCTGTTCCTGCATAACTGTTCAGAACAATGAACTCAAGAAGGAATTGAACGAGTCGAGCTGTTGAAAGTTGAGTACGGCTGGGAAACGTTCCTCTGTGAGGTTTGAGGTAAAAAAGGGAAAGAAAAAGACGAATACGCAAAAGCGTATTCTAAAGATGAACTGAAATATCTTCTAGATAACTTCATTTTGAATCACATATCCGGATAAATTTTACCATGATCAACTTCTATATATGTGTAGAATAATGTATGTGAGGTCCTTGAAAATGAATTTGGAGTCATTGTGACCAATTTTCCGGTGCACATACACTTGTAATTGGGTTTGGGACATCATTAATAAATGCTCTGGTTCTCCTCCATCGAAATTTTCAGACTAAGCTCGAGCAGCTAGCTGCGTAGTGCCAGAAACAGCGGCTCATCGGGCCATGTACTGAATCAAGGAAAAGGCCAATCCAAGGCATTACTGTTTTAATTTAGTTAATACTGGATTACTTTAGACAGAAAACCCAATTTTATACGAATTAATATCGCTGCCGATTTTCTCAAAAAAACTACTAAGTTCAACACTGACTACAGACTTTCCTTCAGCCAATGACAACAGATGAGTTCGCTGCTGATCACTGTCGATAACCACAGGAGAAGCGACAAAAAAATTCATCGGCAGTAACCATTAGACACTGGCAGTCCTCGTCAGAATTCCATGGCGATCTTGTCCGTAATTACTGATTGGACAGCGCACGATGTAGCCACGTATCATTACATGCATCATTACAGCGTACAAACACAGGCTCACAATAGTTTCTTTCTACTTGAATACTACGACTGGAAGACTTTTAGGTAATTCCAGTGGGGCTTTGTGCCGTGGTTCACTGAAAGCAATTCCATAAAACAAACAATTCAGTTATGCAAAGTGTAAAAAAGTATGTATAAATATTCCCATAAATAAGGTCTTTATTTTATTTTTCGTTATTTTCTTAAGTATTGATTGAATGATCATCATGGCGAATTTGATATAAGGGTACAAAACATTTCAAAGTTTATGATCGAGAGACAACGCACGTTAAACGGGCTGTGATAGGGTCTGATTGACGTCAATTTAGATCCAATGGTAAAAGGGGCTGGCCGCAGAATGATGTCGTCTCACACCCTATCTTTGATAATTGGGTTATCCTACACAGAACTAATGTGTGTTCGTGAATTCATTTCATTTTGGAAAAATATAGATGCTTTCTTTAAAGAACACCTTATGATTTAACGAAATTATCAGGTAAAAACTGGTAGATTTTTTAAACCATCCTGTTCAATAATTTATTTATACTCAATGGAATTTTTTCATATTACTTTGTTTCCGCATTGCAGTTTCGCCATACGTTAGTTTGGACGTACACACTTTCGATTGCAAGCACTTAAGCCTTCAATTTGACATTGGTTTGCGCTGTCACAGTGCTTTTTCGGTCATATATTATAACGCAGTATTTCCGCTTCATGCTTGTTAGTGAAAGTCAATTGCCATTACGGCATAGGTATTCTGATAGCCTATCGGTAATCATTTATTGGTACTTGCTTTTAATCTTACGGTATTCGTTCACAAATGAGATTTTAGAATGTTTTGAAAAATTTACTGTCAGACATCCGAGCACCTTCTGGTAATCCTTGTTGCGAAGTGATTTTATTGTTTGAAATTTTCATTTGATATTTTATCACTTTTGGTTTTTCAGTTTGAATGAGAATCTATCACTATTAGACCCTGATCTTTTAAGAAACGTTAGCTAATACCATATTTAACGATGGTTTACATCGATTCCAATACTCAAAGGTATAAAACTGTTCTATCTATGGAAATTAGCGCTTTCAGGGAGAAAATGTGATGTTTTGAGCTAAAGCTGAGGTAGGCATTCGTATTATTAAAATAGAATAAGTTTTTTGTTTTGTAACGAAGCATCTTTTTTTTCACTGTTGTCCCATTTTTCAACATAAGCGACTTTCTTCATCTACTTTTATCTTGTTTCATAAACTTCTTCCTCAACTTATTGTGTCTATTAGACTTGTGCAAACATTCTGTGTTCTCTCGAGTCCTTACTAAATGGTGCCTTCCTTATTCCTCCTCCCTCTCTTTGAAACGCCTTTATTGCGATTAAGGAGGTTTTAACTAGTCAAGCACAATTTGTATTAAATAAAAATTTTTAGGAGGGAAAATAAAAACCTAGAGAAGTTTTACAAAATGTTTTTATTTACCCATGACCTAGAGCAGTTGATTTAATTTGTGCGTTTAATAACATCGGAAAATGAAATCTTGTTGATGAACGATGCGTAATATTTTATTTTTTTCCTCTTCATGAGTATTTGATGGGCAATAGTGTCAAGTTATGAAGACTGGTTGGTGCATACCGTTAGGTCACATCAGAAGTGGAATGGCCCTTAATTGCTCCTCTATCATTCGGGCATACTTTACTTTCAGTTTCTTGTTTCCTCCCTTACTTTTCTTTGCATTTTCTTCCTTTTCTTACCTAACTTGCTTCTACTAAGCGCAGAGTATCCTGTATGGGAACACGCTTGATTCCCCGTTTTCTGCAGTCTTTCTATACAAATAGGGTTTTCTCTTCGCTGTGGTAATTAAGATTGTCTTTGAAGAACTGAGTCTTAAACAGACTAATATAATCAAGTGTAATGCTAATAGTCTGTTTTCCGTTTCAACTGTTGTCTGCAATAACTGCTGATGATTAAATATAATCGTAATATGCCTAGTAATGTTCGAACGTACTAAATATTACTCAACTTACTTGAATCAGGTCATGTAGCAGGGAGTATTTCATCAAATCATCAAGCTTTTGGCTGTTTTCTTCGAGGATTTTCAGTAAAGAGTCTTTGGGGCATAACTCCGTGACGAGATAGTTGTTGGGAGCCTCAAAGCCGGCACCGATGAAGCGTGCGACGTTTTTATCCGCCAGCAACTTCATCTAAAACACGAGCAAAATTGTTGACAAAATACAATGAAAGCTTCACAAAATACTGATCGCAAAATTAATTTGGTGAATAACATCAATAGATGTTTATTTGATTCGATGCTTAGTTAATTGCTGAGCGCTGATTTGCCATTTTATACAACACGTTTTTGTAAGCAGATATGATTTTAAAATGAAATGCACACTGATTTATTACCTTTCCATATTATTAAAATTACTTTGTAGGCAGAGTATTCCTTCAGTCGTGTTAAATAGTATTTATCGATAGAACTTGCATTGAGAACTATTTACATTCAAGATATAAATCAATTATTTTACTCCTAAGCATTCCTCTGAATCAAAAAATGATTTAATTTCGATAGATTGCATTAGTATAATTCATGAGGTTTATGAGCGACAATAATGCACCAATTTATATGCACATTTTTATTCGTGCAAGAAATTAATTCCAAAGGTCATAGGTGCGGATTTCATCTGTCTAACGTTCTGCTGATGTCCAGTTAGGCCCAAAGGTGCGTTATTGATTCGGATAAAATATTTCAACTTTCTCCACAATTGAGTTATAGTATATTTAGTATCCTGCTGCCAAACGCTCATGTCATTTTTCGGTAACTACAGTAGCTGAACACCGAGGAAAATCAACATAATATATTTAATTGTGATGTAGGTCCACTTCTTGAGGCAATTGCAGCCTTAATTCCATAAGTTCTTGATTCATACAAATTGTGAATTGTTTGAAAAGGAATTTTAGCCTAATCTTTAGCTAAAACATCCTCCAGTTCTTCTAGAGATGATGGCAGAGGAAATCGACTTCCTACTTGAATGTCTAAAACCGAACATAAATGTTCGTTAATGTTGAGTAATGGGGATTGTGGGAGCCATATGATGCTCGACTCTTCATTAGAATGTTCCTCGTGCCTTTCTTTTATAATTCTAACAGAATGGATTGGGGCTTTATCATATTGAAAGATGGCTTTCCTCTCCGGAAACAGTGCTTGAACCATAAACAAACATCGGCATCTACGGATGCTTTATTTCCAATTGAAGCATGATACATATCACCTTTTACATTGGTTTTTCAAATGCCTTATAACTAACACCAGGACGCATGACGCTTTCCCCCGGTCAAGACCGGTACCCATTTCAGACACCTGGGGAGAGTGGGGCCTTGTGCTTAGAATTTTTCTCCTAGACCCAACAGAGAAAATCGCCACCAGCGCCGAGACTCGAACCCGGGTCTCCCCGCACGGAGTCAGGTCCTATACACACACGGCTATGGCGAGCAGTTCTTAGGATGAAGGATAAACCATAGGATGAAGGATAAACCAACCATAGGATGAAGGATAAACCTTAGGATAAACCATAGGATGAAGTTGGCCGCCCAAAATTTTTAAATTGTTTAGGCTGTTAATTCTTCAATGAAGGAAAATCATTGGCCCGACGAATGTTCTAGAAATAACACCCCAGATCATCACACAACTCCTGCCATTTTTTACGGTTGGGAGAAGGCAGTCTGGATTAAAGGTTTCTATGGGCTGTCTTCAAGCGTACACTCTGCTGAAGATCGGATATAAGGAAAACGATGATTCATCGTTGAAAATCACATTTTTTCACATCTCGACGGACCAATTCTTGTGGTTTCTGCACCACTTTGAACGCTTCGAAACATTCGTCTTTGAGAGTAGAGATTTTCTAATTGAAGCTCTTCCGTAGAACCCAAATTTGTGCAGCTCCTGACAAACAGTTTCTGTGGATATTGTGTAATGCAAGTGTTCATTGAGGTCTGCAGTGATTTTAAGAGCCGTGACCTTGCGACCCTCTCTACCAATTCGATTTAGAGTCCGTCAGTCTCTCTCAGACATCTTCGATTTTCGGTCAGACCTGTGCTTTGCTGAGGACGTTTTTCCTTCTCTTTCAAAGGCAGTCATTACTTTCGAGACTGTACCTCGAAACGCCAAGCATTCGGGCAGTTTCTATTACACGAGCACCTGCCAGCCGAGCCTCAACAATTTGGCCTCTACGAACGTCAGAGAGGTCTGTCATTTTTATAAGGTCATGACCAAATTTTTTAGGTATCATTGAAAAACAGTAAATTTAAGGGAACCATTTCCAAAAACAGGAAATTTTTTTCTATTGGACGTACGTCTATGAAAATTTGCAGACTACTAGATCTCCACATTTGTAACAACTTATCTACAATAAATTTTTTTCATAAGTGCATAGAAAATTAATTATTCGTTATGATAAAAAAACATATATAGATAGTTTTCAAAATAACTCCAAAATTTACAAAGCTAGAGCAATGCGGTTTGTTGCATTTGAAAGTGAAATGTGTGCTCTAAAAAAGGTGTTGATCACTTTTTTTGATTTATTCCATTCCGAATTTATATAAATTTTTTTGAAAGTGGTAGGGTAAAAGTTATAATTTTAGGGTAGAAAAGTCTACGGAAAGTTTTACATACAATTTTTGAAAAAAGTGATCAACACCTTTTTTAGAGCACACATATCCCTTTCAAATGCAACAAACTGCATTGCTCTAGCTTCGTAAACGTCGGAGTTATTATGAAAAACGTCTTGAAAACTTACTTATTATTTAAACATTATTTTTACGATTAAAAATTCTTCTTCTATAGTTTTAGGCTACAGTGATGATTTTAGTATCATTGGATGTGGAAAAACGATTGCTTTCCAAAAAGTTAAATATTTTTTCAAAATTCATTTTTGTTCCAGTTATGACGTCATAAATTTGAATTTTTTAAAAAAATTGTTTTTTTTAATTCATTCATTTTTTTCAATTAAAATTTAAAATTTGAGGAAAATCATTTTATTTTTTAGAATATCCACGTTATTCTGCATCCAATGATACCAAAGTCGTTACTGTTGCTCAAAAACTGTCAGAGAATAAGCATTTAGAAAACCCTCCCAAAAATGTCGTTTTCTATGATATCCAATTTTCTTTCAAAGAAAATCGCATTTTTTCATAGAAGGTAAATGATTCTAAATTACATTTCCTATGACTGTACCAAATTTTATTGCTCTAGGTTCATAAATGAAAAAAAAGGTCCGGAAGGGGGATCCTCTCCCCCTCTCGGGGGGGGGGGGGNTAAAGCAATAAAACAAAAAATCGGGACAATCTAATTTTTGACTGAAAATGCTAGGAAATGGTTCCCTTAAATAAAATATCAAATAACAACTATAATGAAGAATGTAATATTAATATATGTCAAGTTTTGATTATTTATAACACGTTCAAAGATTGATTCAAAAATGATAGGTGTTTCCATTATTTTATCCTACCCCTGCATAATGCTTCCTTTTACACTCGAAAAATTTCAATCCTCTTTCAAAATAAATTATATTAATTTCTTAGCTGATGGAATAATCTCATCTTAATGAAATTGGATCTTATGATAGCCTTTGAGCGGAACTGACACGCTGAAGCTTTGATCGTTGAAACATTTTACCGATGCTTTTTTTAAAATAACAGTGTGAAATAGAAAAATACTTGAAACTTCTAGAATAAACTTTTCCAGATGATAGACGCTCCCAAGCAACTGTTTGTGATTATATATCCTATTTGTTTATCTTCCTTTCGTGCCAAATAGCATATTAATGACTCTTGACTGTAAAATAATTCTCAAAAACAAAAATACGAACAAGGAAAGAAAGAAGAAAGAAAAACAGTTTATTTCCAATAGAGATGGTAGAAAAATACCATCATTGTTTTTTAAAATATCTTAAAAGTTAAAACACTAAGATGATACACACACACGAGTATTGTAATATCCATGTCACTAGTCGAAAAAAGATTGAGGGCAATGTACTCCTAATCTTGCTTAAACTACATTTGATGATACATGTAATGATAATTTTAAGAGATAACACAACTTCATGGACAATGCATTTTCATTGTGGGGTGGAAACACTTTTGAAAGTTTACGTATACATGACATAAAACTTCACAATTCTTGACACCAGGAAATACTATATGAATCGCTTGTTTCGGCTGATGTTCAAAAATGTTATTTCAAGGAAGCGTGAAAAAAATATACATATACATATATACGCATGAGGGACACGAAAAGTACAAGTTTTGTATTTCTTATTAAATCATTTGAACATAACGGTCATTAGTTGATGAGCATTTCTTTTAAATACAAATAGAGGATTCCGCAACAAATGTATAGTTTTTTACGTAAATGCTTTACAATAATAAAGAGATGACGAGTTAGTTAATGTTAAAAGCTCAGAGTGAACAGAAAGAGACCATTATCTCTGGTTAAAAATGCCAGTTGGCGGTTTAGTACACACATATGTGCATATATACATGTAAATATGTACACATATACGTGCACACACATACCTACACACATACATACACCTAACACGTAAACATACACAAAAACATTTCTATGCATCGAGGAAATCACAATACATACGCGTTCTATAAAAATGCTGTGTGATGTTCTGGAATATAGGGTAATGAGCAAAAGAAACTCGTGACTACTTTTTCAGTATGTGTTGCTGCTTACAATTTCTAATGAAATATTGTAACAATGTTTAATTAAATACTGTATTGAAAAGATTATTGGTTCATAATCGTCTGATTTACCGTACGTGGGTGATCGTGCAACAAATACATACATATATTTTTATAAATATTTTGTAATAATGAAGTGAAATGAAGTATTACGTAGTGATTCATTCACCCATCTACGTACGCATAGCGTGCACACGTATACACATACACAAGTAAGCATGAGCGCAAATATCAGCTTGAACAAAGTAAGCAAGAACAAAAATAATTTTCCTCTGAGATTTTAAAACACGCGTCATGACATTGTTAATTCTAAATTTACGAATGAAAAAATTACGCCTCTCTCAGGGATCAAGGTGAAGTAGGGAAACTAAAAAAAGGGGAAAGAAAGAGTGGTATAATTCATCCAGCTACATGACTTTCAACTGTACAGGTCTGAAATACACTTAGCGAGAAAACTGATGAAACCAGTTAACATGAACGGAATAAATGTGCATATACAAATTTATGTGACTATTTTTACTTAATGCGGAGCACTGTGTACTCACCTCCGTAAGTTCCACGAGTAATTTCATGTTGACATTCACCCGGCACTCCGGTAAAAGCTTGACAATAACTCGTTCCCCCTGCACAGAAGTGGGATCACTTAAAAGCTTCAGCGTTGGAGTGTGCTCTCTAGCGCACCTCAAGTAGCTGGTGAGATATTTCATTTCATTGAAATTGCGATGCAATTCAATGAATGAATTGCGATGCATTGCATCTCGTTTAGTTATTTCTTTGCTCTCATTCAGCAATCTTGTACGCGCTTCAAATTGTTGCGTACATCACTCTTGTTTTACTGATCCATCCATTCTGTTAATTTGCATGAAGCGTTTAATTTTTCACCGGTGATACGTACAAACAAATGATTCAAGATTTAGTTTTGTTGTTGACTGAGTGAATTGTTCTTAACAAGAGTGTTTGTATAATTTATTTATATATGTATATCTATGTATACAAACACATATATATGCATATGTATGTACATCTATACAGGGTGAGTTTTAAGTGCGGGACCCCAAAAAAATCTTCACTAACTTTTGATGCAATGAACGAATTACTGAAAACAAAACGGCGGTAGAATTATGAGATTTCTATCTTTTATTTTGATAAATATTTGAAGACAATTTTTCATGTACAATTCTTCATGTGGCGTCGACTCGACTGCAAGCAATTTTGGGTGCGTGTTCGCATGCTTCTCGATCATTGCATCGCTCGTGAGGGTGGGACCGATCAATCTTATTTCTGAGATGATGGCATCATCGAGTTGAGTCAGATCCGTCGGTTTATCACGATAAACCCTTGCCTTTAAATAGGTTAGACAATGCTCCTTCCATTAGAGAAGTATCCAGTGCTTTTAAAAGCTAATTGTTCCTTTGTCCAGTTCTTCATCTTGGCGGCAGTTTCAAAACTTGATGAATTTTACTGTCTTCTGATTCGTATTTTGACTGTTGCATCATGAATACGTAGGTACCAAATGAAAGGTTTAAATCTCTATAAATATCAGGATTCTACTACCATTTTGTTTTCAAAAATCCGTTTATTGCATCAAAAGTTATTGAAGATTTTTTCGGATCCCATATTTAAAAAACACCCTGTACGGATGTACACACATGCAGGATATTTCAGAAAAACCTGAACCCTCTGTTTGAGCAGTATTTATTTGTTAAATCATCACACATCTTAAATGCTCTTTTTTAAATGTTCTGCATTATTTAAAGTGCGCGGATGTATGCATGGTTGTGGCCGATGCGGCGGTTTTCTTTTCGAATGGAAAAATCAACAGACCATACAATAGAATCTTTGCATTTAAGAATGACCTTCCCTAGACCTCACATATGATCTGCCCTAACATCGTGAAAAGGTTTCTGTGTGAGCGCGATTGTGTGGAAACGGAAGATCCATTGGTCCTATTTTCCATGAAAGCCATTTTAATGGGGCGCAGTAACATTAAAATGGTGCTGCGGTTTTTACTCCAGAAAATCGACCCAGGGGTTCAAAAAGCCTACGATGTCATCGGCGTAGGACATAGCCAGGCGTGGCTGCGCAGTTCCCCTGACCTCAAAACGCGACTTCTTTTTGCTGGGGCGTCTAAAAATAGTCTAACTTCAATACTGAAAGTCGATAAATATAAATATTCGATGCCTCAGGTAAAATGGTCGTCAAGTTAGGAGGAAATAAAACCTCATCTTCATTCGAAGGATTTAACACTTTCTTATTGAAATGTTAATAATTTGTCCAAAGGGAATTTTGTATTTATGATTGTCTTCATGATACAAAACAAATTATATTTTTCTATAAATTGCGATAATTTGTTCTGAAAGGGTTTTGGATACCCTAGCACGTCTTGAGTAACTATAACCATAGTTTCGTGTTACCCAAACCATTGTCTTCATCTGCCAGAAAACAATTTTCTACATCTAGCCAAAAAGGAACATTTAAATCGGATGATTTGTTAGCAAGTCATTACCATTCAAACAAAGGGTTTGGGTTTTCGTGAAACACCCTGTGTATGTATTTTGAAAAAACATCTGTACTACTCTCACCATACTTACGATCATGTTTTGCAATGGGTATTCAGTTTCTTAACCTAAGGAGAGAAAAGGAGTAAATTATTAAAGTGCAAGCTTCATGAACAGTCGAGCTAAATTTTTTATGATCATTAGGAAAGTTGAGTTTTCTGCAGCGCAAACGCTGCTGTCGTAGGATTGGCGTTGCGTAATATCTCCCTTCTCCAGAGCGTGTTGTACTCTCGTACTTGACAAATCTCTTACCTTGTAAAATCCAGATTTCGTTCGGCCATTCACCGGTAGATCCAGAAGAGACTGTAACATGAAAATATGTTTTTATATGTTTATTTTCTTAAGACACAACTTGTTGAAACCGGATTTGAAGAAACTTGAATACCTATTTTATGTTGAGTTTTAGGTCATTCATATATAAGTCACCTGCATCAAACTTCAAATTTACCTTATTTTGGTATTTTTAAGTGACATGCAATTAGTTTAGAAGGATTGGATAAAATGATTTGACTCTGCTATGTCATTGTGTTTTTATACGGTCAACTCTGAAACGAGTTGTGCCATTTCTAAATGGTTAACCATCAGGCTTCTAAGAAAAAAGTGGTAATTTATTTCCAGCAATTGATTAAATTACTTTACCGCAGAGCTCTAACATGTAAGTTTTGGTAGTTAAAGGGGCTATTTCATTCTTTAAAATTATTAAACATTTTCTCACTCTTGTAATTTAATAAATTTGTACTTGCCAATAATGATCATTCAGCGATTGATCTGATATCTATTGTTGTTATGAGTGAAAACTAAAGAATCCAATTGTAGGGGAGTAGAAAATGAGAAGTTCGTAAAAATATTTCACGTTAATGATAACATTCAAAATTCCTTTGTCTGATGGAAAGTAATTTTGAGGAAACCTTGAGGATGAAATAGTTTTACAATGTATTAAAAAATGCATAGCCATTTTTTTGGCACCCACTTGAAGAAAGCATTACGACACCATGCCTTACACTCCGTTTATAGAATAATGCTATTGAAATTCTAATTTGTCAGCTGCAAGCCTTGGACATCGCCTTAATCGTGGTAGTTAACGTACAAATGTAAAGCCATGACACTTTAAGTAGCTCTTACATTGATGGAGTCATGGCGAGATAAACTGGAACGAGGATTGATGGAGCCCAAGCCGTTGAAGTATTTTTCATTGTGCTGTGGTCTTCTCTCTTCATCAAATATAATATCCTTGAATGGAATCTTCCAAATTTTTCGTTCTAGTTTTTTTTCCCTATAATATTTCCTGCGAAACAGTTTTATTGATTAGTTACTTCGTTTTTTAAAACGAAATCTCGGCTAGAATGCTGTCTACAGTGAGGGCAAAATTATAAAACGGGTTAATTAAATAGCTAAATTCTACATTTCTAAGCCACGGAAAAGGACGAAACTTGAACTATGTATAAACAATAACATGAAAGTGTTAATATGTCACACCCACTAATATCTGATATAAAAACATTTGGGAACTTGTATGATAAATACGTGAACAAAAGTTTACGATACCCGACTTTTTCTTGATATTCCACATTAAAATTATTGTAGGAATACTATAGGATATCCTTAGGCATTCTTCTTCTGGCGACCGAACTTTCTTCAGTATTCATCTCCTATAACGTGTCATTGGTTCAGTTTCTCTTTCTGGAAAGTCGTAAGCATGGATAAGAATTAGAACATCAATCAAAAATTTCGCGAACGTATTGTGGAGCTCCATTATGAAGGTTTGGGATATCGGAAGATGTGTGTAGAATTGCTTGTTCCTATAGCCTCGGCTAGAACCATATGCCGTAATACGATTCTCAGCAAGCCTCGAACTGGCCGTCCACGGAAAATTAACGACCGTGCTGTTCGAAAATTGGTTCGAACAGTAGTGAAGAGGCCTCAAACTACTCGTGAAGAATTGAAGGATGATCTCAAGACATCTGGGATCGAAGTCAGCAACACACGAGCAGCAGGATAATACGGCGTGAAGGTCTTCGCTCTCGCACCCCTCGTATGACACCTCTTCTCCAGAAGCGTCACGTCACGGCCAGGCTGAAGTTTGCCAACGACCATTTATTAAGCAAGTCAGCAGAGTTTTTCAGCTCAGTACTGTGGTCAGATTAAACCAAAATCGAACTGAGGTGGCTCAATCTTGCTGTGGGAATGTTTTAGCTCATCAGGAGGATTGGATGCACCATGAATGGAAGGAAATATCATGAAATATTGGAAGAGCAACTCCTGCCTTCAGCTCGTTTGTTAAAATTGAAACGTGGAAAGACCTTCCAACAAGACAACGATCCAGAGCATGCTGCAAACAAAACAAAGGGATGGTTGTGGATGAATAAGATCATTTTAGAATGACCAGGTCAATACCCGGACGTGAATCCGATTAAAAACTTGTGGAGGGAATTGAAATTGAAGATTTTGGAGTGAGGTCCCAATAACATCACTGAAATCAAAGAAATTTGCATTGACGGATGGAATAAGATAGTACCCGAAACTTGTAAAAGGCTGGTCATGAACTACTTTTAAACGTCTCGAAGCCATAATTAATAATAACGGCTATTCAACGAAGTATTAATGTATGAACAGTATATCTTGAAATGTTTTGTAAACTTTTGTTCACGTATTTACTATAAATGTTACTATGTATATGTTTTCTACAAAATGTTTTTCGTTTTAGATATAAAATAACCTATTTTTGATTAATATTTAAATTTTCGCGATTGTCCTTGGTTTAGAAATGTGGAATCTAGCAATTTAATCAACGTGTTGAATTATTTTGCCCTCACTGTACCTAATATCAGTAAATATCATTAAAGCTTACGCAGAAAATGATTCGCATTGTTTTACTTTCTGTATTGCACAGAATCAATGGTATATTCTTAAATGAGTTGTAAATACTGAAAGTCACGAACGCTACTTTCTTTGAAAGTATTTGTTATCAATATCCTGATTAGGCACAGGATGGGCAGCAGGTTTATGTCAGCTAAGTTTGTCTATTCCATGCTCTGACTGGTGTCCCAATTGGACACAGCTCTGTTACCTCAGCTATAGCCACACCTTTGAGACTTACATTTTAAGGGCCCGCTTTGCCTGTTCGAGTAATCGTATTTTTTTCAAAAACTTTTTTGTCTTTCTGTTTAAAAAAATTTAAGGACCATTAATTTTATGGTTCAATGAGGTTTTAGCAACCATTTCCATGTTTTAGCTTATTTTTAGCCACCTGAATTACAATAGTTAGCTTAATTTCATGATGTTGAGCAATATCGGGCAATGCTGCGCCTAGTCTCTGAAGACATTGACGGTAAAAAGTAAAGTGTTGGGTAGATAACTTTTACGAGTGTCCTAGCCTTATGCCTGCTTCAAGACCTTGTGTTGAAATCAGCTCGTTTATAATCAGAAGGCAACGGTGTGTTCCTAAATAAAGTCATACCTCACTTAACAAAAGACTCAATTAACGGATAATCCAAACTACAGAGCACTTTTTCATAAAATTTTCGTCTCTGAATACGAAAGAAAATTCAAGTTACGAAGTCTCCAAATATCAAAAATTCTAAATCTTAAACAATTTCAAAATCTCAAATAATGCGCGTTCGGCTTCGCAACCGCCCGAATCTCGCGAAACGTAAATACACTTGTATCATCCTGCATTTTGTTTTGAAGTTAGTGTGATTGGCGTTTTCTTTCAGCTGCAAAACGTTTGCCTCCTCCCTCACAGACATGAACTTCACTTCGCTACGCGCTCGCCCTTTCGTTTTTTGGGCATTGTTGCCAACCACAATGATAAATGATTTGCTTGTCTTATTCATCACAATGGTTTAATAAATAATTTTCTTTTACTTAAAACCCAAATCTCATAACAAATTGGCATACTTTAGTAATTTTTAAAGGGTTCAGGAGTAGTATTGGGGGCCTTCGAACGAATCAGGCCTTTTACATGTAAAATGCGACTCTGCTTAGGAGAAAATTACGAGAAAAATCGCGTTACGAAACCACTTCTGGAATGAATTAACTTCGTAAGGTGAGGTTTGACTACTAGGGTTTTGATTTTCTCTCTGGCTGTGTAAAAAATGATCAATTGCTTTGCTCTCCGGCTCTCTGAACTTGTTAAGTTACCACAGTTATAGATAGGCCATCGGGACTGCTATCTTTCATGCTTACTTTGTTCTTTGTTTTTATGCTTTTCTATCTCTTCCTTGTCTTTTCTTCTTCTTCCGTCCCAACTTTCCGTTTCAAAGAGCAGGATATCCTGTGAAGGAGCACTCCTTGTGCCGAGAAACTAATCGATTTATTCTAAATGGTATTTTTTCTTCGTCCTCTTGAGATTGGCTCTGTTGTGGTTAGAAAATTTTGAACATATATAATACCAATTATCATTAGGAATAAAATATATCACAAAAACGCATATCACATCAACCAATCTAACAAATTGTACTGGAACAACTTCTCAGCGATTTTTGTCGTCGGAATTTCTGTCTGTGGAAATTGTTGAAAAAAGTATTTGCCTTAATTTCTCAAACTCCTGCTGATTTTTGGAAATTATACACTCAAAGACATTTTGGCAGTCTTGTGTGTGTCAAACCATCATTTAGTGATTCAGTGAAATCTTGGTACGCCTGACTTCATGACCTTTTACTACACGTCCGTATCAATGGAAATTAGCACTCCCAGGGGGAAAATGTGAGAGCCCGAGCTCAGAGTTAGGTAGGCCTTCTTTTTGTTGAAATAAATGTTTTTGTTATGTTAAGGACCATCTTTTGTTCGGTTCACTGCTGTCCTGTTTTTCAGCACCTAAAACTTTCTTCTTCAACTTTGATCTTGTTTCATGAACTTCTTTCTCAACTTACTGTTTCTATGCCTTTTCTGCATAGAGTCCGCGTTCCCTTAACTCCATACTAAATGGTGCCTTCCATCTTCCTCTCTTTGGATCGCATTTGGTGCAGATAGGGAGGCTTAAT
This sequence comes from Platorchestia sp. MABIK, assembly GCA_014220935.1. NCBI lineage: Eukaryota > Metazoa > Arthropoda > Malacostraca > Amphipoda > Talitridae > Platorchestia > Platorchestia sp. MABIK. Next base: position 41,033 of record JACJUY010002371.1, on the reverse strand, counting down.
CTAACTAATAATCTTATCTTTTATTACACGTACAAGCGATCGGAAAAGTTAGACAACAGATTCACATATCATTTCGTGAAGAATTTTTCGAAAGAAAATGATCAGTTTTTGAAAATTATGAGAGAAATATAATTCTCCGACAAAATTTTTGGACATACACTATTTTTACTTTCATTTTTAAGAAATTTTTTCATTAGTCATTCTATGTATTCACACGCTAGTCGGAAGAATAGAAACATTCATGTGCAACAATGGCACCTTAGGTTGAATGTGTCATGGTTTGCACATTTATGATTGGCGTATCAGTTCATGGCGCACAAAAGTGGGTCACAATTCTTTGATTAAGCCTTACATTCATGACACACTTTTGTGTCGACTTTGTGACAAGTGAACTCACAAAAATGTGTCGTTTTTGTGACAAGTGGACGCACAAAAGTGTGCCGATTTTGTGACGAATTCTTCTCAATGTAGCAGTGTCTCAATCTCTAATTCTGTTTTCAGAGCAAGTAATTCAATCACTTGCTGAAGGATAGGTCTTGGTGAATATTGGAATCACAGCAGGTATTTAGTAAAGTAGCTGACTAAAGGATTGCTTGTGAGGCTACAATAACGGAATCAATTCAAACTAAATGCCTGTGGCATTTAGGAAATTACCACAAATTTTGGATTAGAGCAACAGTTTTGAACGAAGTATGAGCAATTTAACGATTTTTCCCACAGAAATTTAAATCGTTCGCTAACCCACTCACATAATATCTCTCAATGTCAGAGTATATTAGTAAACCTTAGAGAGATTTTTGTTTATTGTTTGAGTTCAATTAACATGTTAAACATGCGTGAAGATAGATGCAAAACTGCTGGATATTTTATTCTGTATTTCCATAAAATTCGGATATGGGTCAAATGCGAATAACATTTTTAGCCGTACGTTTCCTTTGTCATATAAAATGACTAATCTTGTGATTCAAACTATTTTTCAGAATTCGATTAATCCGTGATGATTTTTAATTAATTCATATTTGGATTAATTTCCTAAAATAATTTGATTCATGACTTTGTTTGGCTTTGTTGTTTATTCTTTGAATAATCGAAACGTTCTTTGACGAGCTATTTTCATTTGGAGTTTTGTTTTAAAATTCTGGAGAGAGTAGAACCTGTGTGTAAAAGGAAATGGGTTCATTAGTATCTGAGAAGATTCTTACCGTACGAACACTGCGGTTAGTGAAGAAAGAATGCAGGCGGAGGCAGCAAGAAATCCTGCTATGATCCAATATTTGCGTCCATTGTCATTTTTACCTGTCGTGAGTTATGTTAAATGAACGGCAGTAGATTCTCATGAGTGTAAGTCAAGTATTTACAGTATTTTTTTCAAAAACAAGAAATTTTTAAAGTAATTTCTTAAGTAATTCAAAATCATTTGGCAAAATTCTACCCATTAGAAAAATAATTCGTAAGCGGATTCAAGAATACTGAAGATAGTCTCTAAACAAGTTTTTTATATTCGCAAATGAAATGTTGACTGAATATCAATGTAAGTTTTCAAAAGAGTGAATTTTAGAGTTATTAAAATTCAAATCTGTTACTCACACTCATCTTTGAAACCACACTCAGGGACATCGGTTGGCTTGGACGAGTTCCATTCGTCCCAAGAATAGTTCTCTCCATACCAATAAATTGCTTCATTGGTGGGTGTCCAGTGCTCTGATGAACTGGCTCCGTCAATAAAAGCCACTTCCTGACAAAGATGCACACCGAAGAATAAAAAGAGGGTATTGACTGGCAAGAAATTGAGATGGAAGTCATTAGACTAACAAAATCAAATCCGTCATTAACATTAATAAACGAAAAATTTTTTTACGTTGGAGAAATTGAAGACCAAACGAATTACAATGTAATAAAAACTCCTGGAAACAATCTTTGCGATGAAATCAGTGAAAAATGCTGACGTTTCGAGTGACCTGTCATGTCTCTAAGGAAGAGCAGACATTATCGTATCTGTAAATCTCCGAGAAAACCGAACGCCTGCTGACAGTCAGAACGATCTGGAAATTCATTCTGGACAGTCATTCTGGACATTCTGGACAGTCAGAACTCAAAACCAGGAAATGATATAATTAGATTTTCACAATGAGTCAATGAACTAAAAATTGTAGTCGTTGTCTTGAACTTTCTTGTTTGACATCTCCTCTCATTATGGGGATAAAACTATTGTATCTGTGGAAATTTTCACTACCAGGAGAAAAATATTAGGACTGTGATTTTAAATTAGGTAGGCCTTTTTTTCTAAAAATTGTTTTTGTAATGTTATGGATCATCTCGTTTGGGTTCACTGCTGTTGTTTTTTAGCACCTACTAATGTTTTCAACTTTTATTTTCCTTCATAAACTTCTTTCCCAGCACGCCGTTTCTATGTACCTTGTACATAGGTGCCGCGATCCCTTAAGTTCATATTAAATGTTGCCTTCCTTATCCTCTCTTTGAAACACTTTTGTAGCATTTGGGAGGCTTCAAACTAACTTATGACGATTGATCTTGATGGAAATCTTTTCAAGTCAGTTTCTCGTAGCTCACTCAGCTAGTCAGTTTCTGTTTTCTCGATCGTTCAAATTTCTGTTTTCCATGGTTATTCTGATAAGGATATCGAAGAAAGTAGATGTAATTTTCAAATAATCTGCCTCTATCATACTGTTGCATGGATGGTTAAAAATTATCATAAAAAGGAACTATTCAAATTATCATTCATCATCACCCAAGAAAAATACTGAATTTGTTTTTAATGAAATTGAACTTCACGAACGCGAAAATTAAAATCATTTCCAAATGATCGCGTAGAAACAAAAAAAATTTACCACCGAACTATGTGTAGGGAACATGAACATGACAAATTAGAGCGACATGGTTCAATTTTAAAAATGAACAGAGGTGTAAAATTAACATCTTACGTGATTGATGGCAGAGTATTGTAATATGATGAGAATCCGGTAACACAGAAATTAGATTCGGGTTATATAGCACAAAATTGAACATGATTTTAATTGCTCGATGGGAGTCCGACTAATTAATTGGATACCAATTCGGAAAGTACATTCTTTGTGCTCCGTCAGTTAAGTCTGAAGACCACAGCTGGTTACACCAACACATTCTCCGATGCTCAAAGTGCTCAACAATATTAATAGTCTGAAGAAAACGGGGTGAGCAGAAACAATTTTAGCTCAAGTTGAAAGAAATAATAGTCTCTATTTTTCAAGGCAATTTGCAATTTTAGTTACAAAAATTAAATGTGTTGCAATTTCATTGAATCCATGCTTTATTTTCCTATGAACGGTGGGAGACGAAGACATAATTAATAAATTGACCTAATAATTAATAAATTGACCTAATAATTAATAAATGGACGATAATAAATTGACCCAATAATTAATAAATGGACGATGATAATTAATATAAAGGTGGTATAGAAGAATTACATTTCTCTTGGACTGTTCCCTTGACTTCAAACCTGTTTTTTATCACACAATGTACATTTATATCTTTCTTTTGTATATCGTTGTAAGTCTCTTACACCTTTGTTGCAAATGGTAAATTTATGAGTGAATAATAAACGAAAAGAACGTCATATTTTTTCACTGTTTGATTGCTTGAAAGCGATGAAATCTAATTTCTGTCTACCGCAAGGAATATTCTGACTTCATTTCTATTTTTCACAGTTTTTGCACTTTACGTTTCAAATTCAACTCCGGTAAAACTTTACTTTCATGTTCTTAAAGGGTTTGTTCGAAAAACACTTCACTTCATGATGTATTGGTGTTTCGAAAAATATTTTCCCGGCTAATAATAATTATTTATCGCTTTTCGAAAGTTAAGTTGGAAATTTTCTGAAAATTTGTATATCTTCTAAAGCGTCCCTAGTATTTTTATTGTCTCTCTATTTAATCATATCTCCATTTCTTCATTCAGAATTATACTCTGAAAAATATGATGGAAGTCATCGAAATTGCTACAGCCTTACACTCAAAACTTTAAATCGCATATTGCCTCTAACGTCAAATATACCATTGATTTTTTACTTCAATGATGAACTGCCTTTACTCACTCATTCTCCTCTTGTAAATACTGTTGTGTGCAATGTGCATCTGTTAAAATGATCAGATGTGCTCTTCAGAATAAAGCGGTAGATCACAACCGGGTCAGTGTCCGAACTGGTGTCCAATTGACATGTCCACCCTATGTATTACGCAGATGGAATCATGGGGCCTTGCGATAAAATATCCGATTCTGGTCAGTTCGCAATACTTTTGACTCGGACTAAACATTTTACGCCTCAAAATTCAGGAACCTATATTTTTTTAAATCAAACCACACTCAACAATCAGCCAAGTACGTATATCTCCTAAACATAGTTAGGTCTCTTTAACCATTTTCATTTCATGCGCTTTATTTAACAACTTTTAAATTTGAGTATCCGATAAAGCTTAACGTAGTAAATTTAATACTTTATTGAACATTTTATTGGCGAATGATAAGTGGTAATCCAAAAAAATTTTTTCTATGAGTTTAATTAACTCGTTCATCCTACCTAGCCTTTCCCTTTTAGCTAGTCGTCTAAATTCCTCTTAAACGTTCTAGAAGTTTTTGAACATACGTGCCTACAGTCTAATTAGTAACCTTTATGGTATCTGTCATTATCACCGCCCAGATCGCATACCTCAACCAGTCCACCGCATTAGTAAAGCAGTTAGCGACCATGGAGTCTTGTAATTTTGCATCTGATTCTGATCACTTTGCAATACTTCGACTCGGACTGAACGTTTTAGCAGTGAAAATTTAGGAATCTTAATTCAAATTCAAACCATTCACAACTATCAGCCAAGTACGTAGTCCTAAACATAGTTCGGTTGAATTTTTTTCTCTTCTATGCGCTTATTCAATTATTTTTCAATAAGAGTTTCCGAGGAAGTTTAACTGAGTAAATTTAGTGTATTATCGAACTTTTTCTTGGCTAGTGATTAGTGGTAATCCAAAAACGACTTTCATGAAATGACTTCAACTCGTCTATGCTAGCCTTTTTTTTAGTTAGTCGTCCAAATTCCTTTCAAACGATCTAGAAATTTTTGAACATGTTTACACACAGTCTGGTTAGTAACCTTTATAGTATCTGTCAATAATCACCGGAATGCTTACCTTGAATGACGCCTCGTTGTTCACTTGTCGCCAGTTGAGCAGTGAATACAGAACTGGAATGGTTCTTTCCTGCACAGTGTAGTTCTCGTCCCGCAGGCGTCCTGAGAAGAAACATTATATACTTGAATGTGATGCTGGAAATAGAATTTACTGAGGAGACACCCAACTCGTTTAAGTTCTTCTAATCACTTCCGTTTTGGTATCCTTCGCCAATATACATTAATTACAGTAGCATTTCCGCAAAGATGTTCTGGTTCGCCTAATCTTTCTCAATTGAAGAGTAACTATGCGATCTCATACATTTTTCAAATTAATGTCGATTCCGCTGCTACTTTAACAGCTTGCATGGAGCTTACTGCTATGATGGTAGTGATGTGGGCACATGCGCCTAGTATGGCTGCCGTGCAGAGGAACTGAACACTTGAATTGCTAAATGGTGCTGGATTTCTGTGTTTTTGTGTGGTCTTCTGATGTGAAGTGGAGTGGTTGAAGTATCCGCTCGCAGCAACATATGCTTCATGTTCAGCGAATGATTGAAACATGACTTCGGATCTGATCCTCACAGAAAAGCGTAATCGCATTCATCTAATCGAGTTTCAAGCATGCGCAACAAGACTCATGGGTTGCTAACTTACTATTGTAACTGAGAAATACCTGCTTAGAATCCGCTCAGGGGGATGCAACTATTGTATCTCTGGGAATTAGCGCTCCCAGGGGGATTATGTGAGTTCCCGAGCTAAAGGTTAGGTAAGGCTTCTTTTTGTTGAAATAGAGTAGGTTTTTTGCGTTGTTACGGGCCATCTTTTTTTGGTTCACTGATGTCCTGTTTTGTGGTATCTATTACCTTCTTCTTCAACTTTTTAAGAGTTTCATGAAATTTTTTGTTAGCTTACTGTTTCTAAACACCTTATCCATAGATTCCGCGTTCCCTTAACGCCATACTAAATGGTGCAATCATTCTTCCTTTCTTAGAACATCTTTTTCGGGGTAAAATGAAGCTAAAACTTTCTTATAATTAATCAATCCTCCTTAGTATTATTATATGTACAGAGTCGCACATAATGCAAAATCTAAACTACAATGTAGGAATTGCCATAGTGTAAAGTTTTTTTACATTTTTGTGCAAATTTTTTACTTATTTCAGACTAACTACCATTTCAGGTTGAGCTTTAACTAGTCATAATTGGGCTTGATTAATACCCTACCAAAGCAGTATCGCCAAACCGCATTTAGTGTTCGCGTACGTTGATTTTAAAAGAACTAGAATCACAGCGGACCTAGACACATTTTTTCAGTGAAGTATTCTAAATGATTGTTTGAAAATCGATATTTATATTTGTAGTCGATTTCCAAGTTCTTAAACATTTTATTTCGACCTGCCATGAATTAGTAAAACAAGTATTCAAAACTATTACTATGGACAAGTTGTGATAAAACTTCTTGTAAGCCTGATTGAGTTCGATGACATTTCTAATTTTATTTTATTTATTTTTCATTTATTTTTCATTTATCCTTAAACACTTTCGGCGTAAACTAGATGAATTGTTGTTTAGGGGAGAGGATGACAAATGATGTTAATTCAATTTACCACATTACGTAATGGTGCGAACAAGAAGTAAACATTCAAAAATAGTTTCAGAATTAGTTTCTTTTCCTAGGAACTTTCGAATAAAAGTGAAACAGCTATTTCACAACAGCGAGATTAAACAATACCTAAGTTAAAAATGACTTCCAAGATATTATTTTGGATGTTTCGTATCAATTTTTCTCTAGGATGTTAGAAAGCATCAACTTTTAAACTTTCATTACAATGAAATGGAAAGTAAATTGAAATCAGGTCTTGGAATAGAAAGGATGAATGAATTTTTTCAATTTCTAGTTTAGTGGTCGAGATGATCAGCTTAAGAAGATACTAATAGTGCAAGAACAGAATCGCTCATATTTAAGGTATTATACAGAAAATAACACATGGAAAATCGGTAGAAACCTGAGAGTTATTTGTACGAGCATTGTGTTCAAAGTTTCATATTTCTCTAATTGCTTTCTTGTTCAGTGTGAGAAGTATATTCGTTTGTATTTTTATTCGCATGCCGTTTTTCTATTCCTATTGGAGAAATTGATTACTTGAGGGAAGGTACGAGGTCCTTACGTCAAGGTAAGGTTGGCCTTCGTTTTGTTAAAATAGAATATTTTTTTTGTGTTGGTTCGGCTCATTTCTTTCGGTTCACTGTTTTTCTTAGCACTTATTGCTATCTTCTCCTTTAACCTATCCCAGGTAGCAAGAAATTATTAGGCTAATATTGGGTTGATAATTATTTATTGACCCGATATTGTAATCTTGGATTACATTAATAGGCTAATAACAAGACAATATCGAAAAAAGATATACTTATTCATGATATCAACTTGTTATTGGGACAATGTAGTAAATAGTTTTATTTCTAATATTAAACTAACAGTGTATATGTATATGTATGATATTCAAATAAGTGGAAACTATCTCATAATAATTTAAAGTCTCGCAATTTAATAAAATTTGTTAAAATATAAATTATTATTGCCCAAACATTGGGTTGATATCGTACGCCAATAATACGGAGTAATTTATATAAAATGTACCAATTAAGTTAATGAATAGGTATTTCAGTCATTAATGAGTGCGGATATATTTGACAGATATCAAGAAATGTGAATACGTTACAATAATTTGTAAATTCAAAATTAGTGTAATCACAGGTTCACAGTTCTTGTTTTTTCAGTCGTCCAATGAGTTTCGAAGGTCTAGTTTTTTCAAAAAAATATGCTAAAATCGTTTGTCATGTTACTATAGCAATAAATGTCTATTTATTGAACAATTACGCATACTTGACGGGATCAAACTGCATGCACAGGTTGCCCGACCACCTTGTTTTTTCTAAGGAACATTTTGTAGTGCCTTACCTTAGTTACCCCTCAAACCTCAATTCTAGTCTACTTATGTATGCTCAGTAACTTTAATATACGCCCAATGTGAACTCTTACCACTTCAACTTTTAATTTCTCCTTTGCGTATCACCGATACCAAGTGGAGGGGAACTATTAAGGCCCTGATACACTGGCGTTCGTGACTCGAGAAATTGCGGCAGTGGATCCCGCCGCCAGTTGAAGTGAGAACTGGCGACATGATACACTCAGGCACTCAGCACGCTAGAGGAATCACCGCGGAATGCATTGCTAGGCGTGACTGTCTCTGCATCTCGTACGGGTAGGTGCACGATTGCGACCAGCCGTATAGTGCGCCGGATAGAAATAAAGCGCCCATTGCGCTGAGCTTTAGCTTTCTGTAAGAGCTGCTTTTCACATTCTACAAGCAGCCGTATTTTTTAAATGCGTCAATAAAATACAGCGTTAGAGTTTTGTCCACTCAACTGCGGAGCATGACATAGCTGCGCACCTCTCTCGTCAACGATCAAAACTGTACTGCTCATCGCAGTGACGCCCGTCTGTTCCCGACATGGTCGGATCGCAGAAAAGCTCGGTGGCCACTCTGCCAACTGGCTGGTGTGCAGGGGTGGGAGGCACTTCGCGAGGCATGCTGACGGTTATCACCGCGATTTTTGCCTAGTGTATCAGGGCCTTAATTAAGGAAGGCCGCCGCTTCACGCCGCTAACGGAACTCAATGGCGGAAGCAGCTGCATATGGTCTAACAACCTCGGTAGGAAGTCCATAGTGACAATCAATAGCTGATACTGGAGATGTGAATATATCATTATCGGGACAATTTTGTTTTACCAATATCAACCTTATATCAAGAATTGAGTATCAATCCAATGAAATTGTAGGGAACACCTCATTATCTAATCAATATTGACACAATAATTAGTTGATATTGGGTTGATGATAATATTGTTATTGGGCCAATAGCTTTTTCCAATATCAACCGAATTTTCCAAAATAAGGTATTTTCCCAATGTTCATTTTGAATATCCAGTCAATATTGAGACTGTATATTGGCTCAATATTAGGTCAATAAATTTTGCTACCTGGGAAATTTTACTTCGTAAACTTTTTCATTTTGCTGTTTCTATGCGCAGGATGTAGTGGTGCACTTTCTGATTGTGCATAAACTCCTTGTTTCCTGAGTTTAAAAGTAGATGATGTCTTCCTCCTTTCTCTCGTGGGAACACCTTCGTTGTGATTAGGGCGACCTAAACCAACTTATAGTTTATTCTAGTTAAGAGAAATTTGTGATAGACTAATGCTATTTCTAGTATTATTCGGCATCTTCAGGAAATAAATGTTTATGCTATTCAGAATTCGAATTAAGTTAGCAATCTTTTCTCTAATATCAGATATGCCGTGTGAGAGTCGGTTTATAAAATAGATGAATATACAAAAAGAATTTAGAAGAAATTGTTCTGTCAATCTAACCATCACTTATTTTATGGAGCGGAAGAGGTGCATTGCACTTGTTAGATAATGAGGCATACGTACTTTAGTTTACGCTGATGCATATTTTATGCGTTTTGAATATGAGCCACGTCGGTACTTTTCTAACCCGCCATTTATTCTGTTTGCTACTGCATCATAATTTCCACTAGTAATGGTTCAAAAGAAAGTTCTATCGTCAGCAAAGAAGTTCGAAATTATAGAATGAAGAATTCTAAACAATATGGCTGTTGGTTTCTTTTCCTAGGAACTTTCGAATAGAAGTGAAACAGCTATTTCACATCATCTCATTTAAATATATATATATATAGACATTTGTGTATGTAAAGCAAAGGATGTACCGAAACGTCGCTGTGGAACGCCATGGATAATATCAAGAAGTTCCGACTTATAATTACCAATATTGCAGGAAATTTTTCACTATCCCACTATCCGTCTAGTATGATTTGAAACATCTATGAGAAACTTCCTTTCCGTCGTTCAGTGGAGATTCGAGAATGATTTTCTTCTATATGAAGGGTGTGTTCTATCATGTTCGAAAACAACTGGTTGAATGTAGTCTTATAATGACTTCGCCTGCCTTACGCTTCAAACTAAACTCTAGATAAGTGAGTTTAGAACCTTTTCTTCAGAAGACAATGTCTCCTTTCTCAGAGCAAATTCTCTTGACGAACGAACGTAGTAAAGATTGTTGTTGCAGATTTGATTCTGTGTTTAATTCTTTATTGTTCTCTCTTGCCTCACAGCGTGTGTCGTCGTCATTGTATGATAATTAGGCTCATTGCTCTAGATCTTGTTCACATATCACTAGAGACTCGGTTTAAGTTTAAGACGCATCTGAATCATTGTCATTAGAATTAAATTTCGAGCACTGTGGCTCAGAGAATCTTTCATACACATTAATTATTGCACCCTAGTGTGATAGTTTTAATTGGAAAACTCACTAGAAGTAAATTTACTAGAAGTAAATTAAATCTCATTTACTTACCGAAGAATGTGCCATTGCTCATTTCGTGGAATAATTCTGCAGTTATATCACAAGCCTCACTGGAGGCAAGTTTTTTCTCGAGCGTTTTATTGAAGGCATTGAAGAAGAGCCAGACTCCGTTGTAGAAGCTCGCAGAGACCGGAGACAGAGGGGCCTTAGAAAGTGAGGTTAGGTTGGCGTCTATGGTCTTCAGGTGCTGCTGCAGTTCTGCTTGACTGTAGTCCTTCATAAGATCTTGTACCTGCAACCGCAGGGGAGAAATTACTATTGTTCGTTCGGAAATGCTACGTACGGTTTTCCACTTTTCTTAGTTAAAAAATCTATCTTACACTGTGTCCCCAAAAACGCAGATACTAGACTGCTTTAATCAAAATTGTCTTTAGCTGAATAAAGTTTATCTTCAAAGTTCACAAGAGCATGCTAACTCATCTCATGTCTGGGTGTTGGAGGAGAAGTGAAATCGCCTCGAACTCCTCTATGGTTCTTGGTTCACATAATACTCTGCAAATTACTATCCTACCGACTCAGGTATCTCAACGGTGGCCTATTTATTTTGCGTTTTAAAATTAGAACTATAATATTGAGAAAAGCTGTCAGGACACTTGGCTTTCATTATTGTACTTCGTTCAGCACTTCTGCCCGATGAATGCCGTACAAATTACGCAAACGCACCGAGACATCCTATCGTGCGTATTCGTAAGCGTAAGGTTTTTTCGCTTTTAATGTGTCTTCGTCTTTCGATGCGTGATTTCTTCTGTTTGAAATAGTGCAACTATTGCTACTATCTCAAATATAAAATGGATCGCTCAAAGGAAGATATGCGGCGATAGCTTGGCGTACTCACTCTTTTGGTGAGTTGTTGATATTGACAAGCCGGCGTTCGGGCCGTGATGACGAACATCGGCTCAAAAGATTCTGCCTCAGTTGTGCTCAGCTCCAGCCATCGGGTCTGGCTGTCTGACGATGAATATTGATTCTCCGCAGCGCTGAGATATGTAATGTGCTCACATTTTATAACTTTGAATGTAGCGCGTTAAGTCAACAGTTTGAATGACGAGTAACATAATTATTAGGTAATCAATCAACAAGATGGTATTGTTAGAAAGGGATATTACTAATTTTTTGCCCCGTAAGACCACGTGTTAAAAGGGTGTATTAAGTGAACAATTTGTATCAAGTGTACTATGTTACTACTATGTTCTTATTCAACAATAATTATCTCAAAGCTTATCCTATGGATAATAGATCGCCTTATTATCGAATGCATGCATTTGAAAAAATTATTAGGTGCAACCATCATCTTGATTGAGAGATTGTTTCTAGTTCAATCATATTAAGACCCATGCTTGTCGTCAAAAACATACACGTCCAATATTCCCTTAATGTCAATCTCAATTTCAAGTTTCTAGTTTTAATTTCTAGTTTTTTCACCATCTTATAGAAAATCGCTTTAAATAGATTTTTTCACCGTTTTCGTGGAAAAAAACATGTATGAGTCTCAACAGCTGATTTATAAAACGGCAAGATACTTGCCGGAATTTGATAGTTCGTAAATTGATTTCTGGCTAAATGAAATACTTCTGGCTGAAAGACAGCCTGTCCTTAAGAGCCCTTTAGTTAAAGCTAGATATCCTTACTCGGCAGTGATATCGATGAAAAGGAAAACATAGTCTTCTTCTTTCGAGTAAGGAGGAGACTTCGCAGCGTCCATTATTTCCACCAACCTCGTGCGGTCCTCAAAGCACATCAGAATGACTGCTCAGGGAACAGACACACTTATGTAAGATTGGCAAATTTTTCCCTAACGTTTGTAATACCATTAAGAAGAATACTGTGTCGAATTCATTAATTATATCAAATCGTTTATAATGGTAAAAAATGATATTTTCAATTACTCGTTTCAACCTTTGAGCTATGAAGTCACAATAATTGTGATAGCTACTCCCTTCTGTTATCGAATATGTAGAATTTCATACAGGTACAGGGTGATCAAACATGAGAGATAATTTTGAATAGTGCAAAATTTGATGAACTAAAAAAACTAGCATCACCAACGTTTTTGCAACTCTCCATATAGGGAGGTTTTATTATTCTGTAGGTATGATACCGGATGCATGGATATATGTTGCTGTCTTCGTGTCATTTAATACAAGACGACTTTGAAAATGGCTGCCCCTGCACACCAGAAGTTCAGCTTCAGGAGAAATCCTCTCTTTTCTGCCGAAGAAAAGTTCATCATTCTGAAGTATGAAGAAGTCAGGTACACTGCAGCAGTGAAAAAGATTTTTGGAGCCAAGTTCTAACCGAAAAATCCTCGTTAGGTTCCAAATGAAAAGCCATTTCAATGAGTCATCGACAGGCTCCTCGTGGCATTTCCTCTGTTGTGTTTTAAGTCACACAATATTAAAATCACCTTAGTTGAACGTCACTAAATTTACTTCTATACCATCGAATTTGATACGAGATTGTGAGGTAAACATTTGTGTATATATAATACAATATTTTATCAAGTCCTGTATAATTTTAGTCTTCTAACAATTTTACAAGTAGAGAATGACAAAATTTATAACGCTCACCTCTTGCTTTTCCCGTCACATTGTTGAAGTCCTGCGAAATGATGTTTGTTGTATCGTAACTGGCAGTGTGTTCTACGATGAAATTGCTGTTATGGAGTTCTATGNATGTCTACAAATACGAAAAAGAAGATGATATTATTAGCCAGTAAAATCATTAGTCCTTTCAGAACTTTGTCGTCTTTATATCTCAAATTCTCCACGAGTATCATATCCGACTTTAGAGGGGAAAATGTTTGCATTATTTAGAGGAAATTAAGGTGCTAATAGAGTTATCAATTAATCGGGGAAACTCGCTGGATGCGAAATAAAGCTCTTGCATATTCTTCGTTGAAATCATAATTATTTTGAATACTTAGTGAATCATTTTTATGAATTGCGATATTAATTTATCTGAATTGAGAGTTAATGATCGCTAGCTGTTTTGTGTTCGAAAAATTAGAGATTTGGAAAATAAGGATCGTGTACAGTACATTTTTTGAACGTTTTGGAAATTTTATTTTTATCAAGTTAATTTTATAGATGTATTCATTATTTTAAGATTTTAAAGCCATTCGCTTGGCAAATACCCCTGTATCTCAGACGTCTGTAAATTTTATCGACTACTCTAAGGAAAAAATGGCGTTTGTTTGGCTCGTGCATAAAAACTTATTTTACTGAGAGTTTTGAATTATCTTTTCAAAATTGAAAAGTTATGAGGATGTGTCTTATCTAGGCGATATTACTACGGTATTTGTAGGAATTTGGACTTCCATTGGGAAGATGCGAGATCCCGTGCTGAAGGTCGAGTAAACTTTTATTAATATCTGATCATGTTTATAATAATGAAGTGATTCACAAATGGCTCTAATTAATAATCTTTTTTTCAGAAATTTCGATGAATTTAGTCTGCATTCTATTATTTCTATTTCTTCTGCTTTCCACCTTCCAGAAAGTTGACCGATATGTGGTTAACACTTTTAATGCAATAAGACCCTCGAGCTGAGGACTACTTGAAAATGGAACTTCACGTGAAGTTTCCTAACTATCATCTGTGAAAACTAAGTTTAAACTATGCATTACTGAGTGTATGAAATACTCCCATAAACTTCATTTTATTCAAAAACGAGCTTTTGGAACATCAGGAGTTCAATTAGTTTCAGAAGCTTGCGAAACTTTTAATTTCTTATACAATTACTTCTTGCTTATGTATACAAACATTTAGCGTTTTCTTATCTCATTATAGTCACGTACTTGAACATAATTTCCATTTATGTTGTATAGATACTTGAGTTCTTCATTGGATTTGTTGGCGAACTGATTTGGACTCAAAACTGGTATTTTCCAGCGTGAAGCTTGCCGAGCCACATCCGCCATTGAGTAGGTTTCCACAGGACCTAGAAATAAGTCTGTAGAGGGTCGAAAAATCTATTATTTTGACAAAAAACTTTTTTTTGACAAAGCCTGATTTGGGGAGTAGAAGGAAGTAATTGAACATGCATAGATATAAATTGTGTCCATCGGTTCTAAATTATCGAATCTACCTAAGTAGGTTCCCTAGATCTGATAAAAGGACTGCATCGTACACTTGCGCAAACAGATTCATCCAAATTTGAAGACCGATTCATGAGCAAACCTGTATTTTACCTTAACTCTAAATTGTACTACGTCTGTAGGTGTTGTGTAAATCGCTTAAACAATACAATTTGTATCCACAAGTCCTGTTTAAGTAGAATCATTACTAGGAACTTTAACGTCGGATAGGTAGAGATGTAATTTTTTGAGGGATCGATATGTTCAGAGAATTTTAGTTAGTCGTATGGGAACAGTCAACATTAGCAATTTCATTTGATCTAGAATACTTGAAATGAGTGTAAGCTAGACAGATGGAATAGCTGTTTTGCGTGAGAGGGTAAAAAATATTAACCCAATTTATCAAGTTGGGGAATGATGCACGCAAAAACTGTATGTTCATAAATCGATTCTGGAATAGATTTGTTTTAAAGCAATTGTTGCGCTAACTGTTCGAAGCTTTAGTTTATGACTTTTAACAGAAGATAATTTATTCTACAGAATTATTAGGAAGAAAAATAAATATATGTTTAGATGCGTGTTTCATACAGGTATAGTACTGAAAAATGTGATGTTTTTCATAGTTTCTGTCGACACAAATTATAAAAGACACCTCATTTATATGATATTTTAAGAAAGAGCAAAAAATCACTCGTTTCCTTACCTAACTGAGAACGTTCCTCCTGCTCACAGTCTTCCTCACTCCAGCGCCACTCCGTTGCTGTTGGGAAGTTCGTCATCATCAGTAAATGTGATGCTTATGACATCGCCGTTGCTTTGAAGCTTCTAATGGTTGCTCCAAACGCCTATCATAATTCTCTCACAGAGGCAAAAAAATCAGATTTATAACTAAATATAGAGCAAGTCAGCTTTATCACAAAATATTGAGTGTCAAACAGTGATTACAATATTTTGTACCGCACTGTATATAATGTTTATAAAATGAAAAAATACATGAGGATTTAGAACTATCTTTGCATCGTAGCTGAGCGTCGGTATATTAGTTCTTACCTGATTTGTTCGGCTTCGCTCCTTGTCTGTAGTGTAGTGTTTGTGGTGTCACAATCTGGCACTTTCTCGTCGCTTCAGTAAAAAACAAAATGAAAATAATTTAGGTAAATTAAAAACGAAAATTCATGCTAAATCATAAACATTCTTGTCTCTCTTTATCCAAGTTGGCTTGTCAAAAGGGTACTCTTGTTACTACAAACACATTAAATGAATGCCGAAAAATATGTTCTTCGTGTTCTGAGTAAAAATAGTCGGTCTGATAGCTTATGATGGTTTGTCTGAAGTTTATTTCAACAAATGTGGGTGTCGTTATTGATTTCAGTCATTCTTGACGTCCAAAAATATTTCGATTTACAAAAATGTGGCCTCTGGGCAACTTGAATAGTAAAATGAATGTATGTAGAGAAGACCTTTTTGGGAAAATATAAGCTCAGAAGTTATGAAAATTTTGCAGCTGCTCACATCTCTTTTGTAAATTTTCAATTGTTTCTATAGAGTATTCTATTGTTTTAGGAAGTAAAGCAGCCACTGCTATGGAGTTACCTAAAATTTTCAGACTTGGGAGTGGAACATTGCGGACATAGCTCCTGAATGAACTTATAAAATTTTGCTTGAGCTGGAGTTAATTGAATTGTTTCTACTTGATTGCATTATATAGAAAATAACTTCAGGACGCTAAAAATGTGTGTTGATGTCGGTCTTCATTGAAGGGATTGTTGTTTTCAAAGCAGGCATGATTCAGTTCTAAATGATTCTAGGGTCAGTGAGCTTTGTGAGCATCTGGGTAATATTTTAGCTAATTAATCCTTTAGGATATGAAATTTTAGATGCTCATTTTTGATTTTTTGATGTGCATTTTGCGATTCAATAAACTGAATTATACAATTATGCAATCACGTAAAGATTTTCCAGAACTTGAGGTCGCTGAAATGAGGGGATAGAATGTTCACTTCTTTCAAAGCCGCAACATTCATGTCGCTATCGGATTTTAGTTACTTTAAAGGTTCAAAATACTGGAAAAACAACTAAATGACTCCTATTTTCTTTTGTTTGTTATGAGCATATCTTTCAGGAGGATACAGCTGTTGTATTTATGAGAATAAACATTCCCATGAAAAAGATATGACATTCTTAGCTCTGGCTCTCCATTTGTTAAAAAATGAGTTTCACTTTTTATTACAGACCATCTTTGTTCTATTCACTGTTGTTTTTTCAGCCCCTTCTAATCGATTTCATCCTATATTTTGTTTCCTAACATTTTTTCAAACTTGCTGTTTCTAAGCCGAGGATGTGGGAACACATCTAGCACATAGATTCCTCATTCCCTTAATTCTAAACTGAATGGTCCCTGTGTCCTGCCTCTTTCGGGGACACATTTGTTGTGGTTAGAGAGATTTGAACACACAATTTAATTCTATTATGAACAAAATGAAAGAAAAACTGGTGATGTTAGTGTTGGAATTCTATTAACTGAATGCAGTTAAGGAATAGATAAATACATAGATAAAAACATGTACAGCGAAAAACACATACAAATCTTGTAGTACAATGAGCGAAGAAGCTCTTGATTGAACTCATCATAATGTCGAGTTTTTCTCCTTCAAGAATAGTAATTAAAAAAACGAATAGTCAAACTACAAACTGGCGAGCTGATTATGTAGAGGTCTCCCCACGTAACAATAAGTGTTTATTGCTGCATATGCTTTAAGAATGGCGGCGGTGGCCCTGTATTTGCCCTGGCATCTGAACGGTTTTGAACCATGGGTGACGATGAAAACTGAAAATGATGCTCAAACTCTGGAAGGTCAACAATATTTAACTTTGCAGCAGTCTCTAAAACATGCTTGTTAAAGTTATGTTATCAAGTATCAAGGAATACGTTTCATATTTCAACAGCATACTCAGTCATTTCAGCACACCTGCGTCGTGCAGTCGAAAAGCTTCCAGTACTGCGTCGACATTTGAGCCTTTCGCGTCGCTGTAAGTGATGCTGATGCTCCAGTTCTGTAGAGGGCCTCGCAGTCCTTGTTCCTCCAGGTCTTTTTTGGCCAAGTAAATCACTGGGAGCGCTTGTCGGGCCGTCGAATTTTGCAGGAGCACTGCGATGTCTATGGTGCGGCTGCATTTTTTGTATTCTGCGAACTCACATTCGCAGCCTAGGCCTCGCGAAACCTGGAAATACACAAAGCTGTTGAGTAAGAAATCAACATTCTGTGATAAATGGGCAAGGACTGTTCAATGCTCTTTATTGCATTGATTATAAGAAAGTTTTAGCCTCCCTTTTTTGTGGACCTCATGCTTGTATATGTATTTTTTTACGCTTTCCTAGAAAAACATTTTTGAACATCGGCCGAAACAAGCGATTTGCATAGTAGTTTCTGGCGTCAAGAATCGCGAAGTTATATGTCATGTATATGTAAACTGTCATAAGTCATGAAGTTGTGTTATCTCTTATAATTCTCATTACATGTATCATCAAATGTAGTTTAAGCAAGATTAGGAGTACATTGCCCTCAATCATTTTTCGACTAGTGACATGGGTATTACAATACTCGTGTGTGTGTGTGTATCATCTAAGTGTATTAACTTTAAGATATTTTAAAAACCAATGATGGTACTTTTGTACCATCTCTATTGGAAATAAACTGTTTTTCTTTCTTTCAATCTTTTTTTCTTTACCACAAAAACGATGTTCAAAGAGAGGAAGGATAAGGCACCATTTAGTATGGAGTTAAGGAACGCGGAATATACCCACAAGGTGCATAAAAACAGTTAGCTAAGAGTAAGTTCATGAAACAAAATAAAAGTTGAAGAAGAAAGTAGTAGGTCCTGAAAAATAGGACAGCAGTGAACCGAAAAAAGATGGTCTGTGAGAAAACAATAAACCTATTCTATTTCAACAAAAAAAGGCCTACCTAACTTTTAGCTCGGGACCTCTCATAATCCTCCTGGGAGCGCTAATTCTCATAGATACAATAGTCGTATCCCCTTGAGGGGCTTTATAGCGTTTGGACACTATTCCTATTTTGCTACGAATTATATTTCAATTTAACGTGTTTCTAGTAACTCTATTGTTATGTTTACTTGAGAAATAATATTGATTTGCCTTGCGTAGGGTAGGTAAGTCCTTTGTACAATTTTACATATTTTTCAAGCTATTTGAGAGGTGATAGACTTTATTATCAGGCTCTAAATTACAATTGGTGATTAATCAAATGATTCACAATTTTAAATTCACTTCCCATGTCTGTTTTTATTATTTCAGTATGAAGGGATGTTTTCTAGCGCCTCGGTGTTGTGTGCGACATGCTGCTTGCATATGGATCGAATACATACGTAAAGCAATGAATGAAAAACCAGTGAGATGTTTTTGTGGAAAAAAACATTTTTTTCCATAAACATACCTTTTTGTAATTTTCACTGTCTAGTTTTTAAATAGGATCTGCTTCGGATCATTGTTAAATTATTTCATTCGTTGAAAGTGTTGAAGAATAATTCATTTTGTAAGTCAAATGCTGAATTTGTGAAAACAGACTTTGAATTATCAAAATTAGTTCTTTACTTTTTTAATTTGTTGCGTGTATTCTCGGAGATTATGAATATTTTGAATTTGAGTTATCCATGAAAATATGTTTGTTGTCCATTGAGAATGCGTTATTTTGTTGGACCATCTCTCATATACTGACGCTGGCCACTTCTGAATAGTTTTGGCCACTTGCGAATCGCCTCTATATTGACTGGATAATTTTTTGCATGAATACTTTGTGATTTTCTGAAAATGTGTCAAGATTTCGCTGCCGTATATGTTAACGCATTTGGTGGCATAGTTATCATTCATTGTGTGTATAGTCAGCTTTCCTTACGTGCCTTCTTATTCAAATTCCTATTACAGAACATTTGATGGATGTACATGTACATGTTTGTGCAACTTCTCTTAACACCCAGAGAAATCCTCATCCACTTGTGTGTGTCTAAAACGGTTATTCAGTGATTAACAGATGTTTTGAGATTCCAAGATGATTACTTTTGCCACATGTTCAAGCGGTTGAAAAATTTAAATCCCATGACGCACAAATGTGTACAGTACCTTCATTAATGTTGTGCATTGTTGACAAACTTCTGTGTGTCAGTTTTGTGACAAGTGCACGCGCAAAAGTGTTTTTAATTACAAATTTTTTCTCAACGTTCCAGTTGAAGCATTACATAGGCGGTTCTTAAGTTTCTGTAAATCAAATGACATAAACTTGAGCATGAATACACTGTATGAATCGAGTTTTTAATCATGCTTGTTTATGAATATTACGTACCAGTTTAACACCTGGCTCAAAACATTTCTATGCATCCCTTTTTTAAGTTATGAGCACTCCGCTGCAGTCTTATCTCAGAAGGCCTCTGTATAATAAAGTGACTAGGGATAAAGTTCACCATAATCTGAAGTAGAGGAAAAGATGTACTCACGTTGGAGCACACGGCTGCTATGAAGAACAAAACATTGACGGCGTTGATGACATTCATCGTGGGGGTGTTCCGTTGGATGGTCATGTTGAGTTTTCCATGCCGCAAAACAACACTAGCCGTAATTTGTGGGGAGGTAGAATCCACCGTAAATAATTTTAGTACCCAAATGGATGTCTTGTTTCTTGCATCATAACGTTGAAAGTGGACACAGGAATTAATGTTATCACTTAATCAAAATTAAAAGAAGAATTGAAGTTATTAACATGTTGACCACGTTACGCAGTTGCCGCGATGGTTAGATTAAGCTGTAAGTAGCAAAATTGAATAACCGACTCTACTGCTCGAATTCATTTCTATCCTTTCTAAAAAGAATGGAAAATACAGACATAGCCAACACGCAGGAATGTCTCATAGAACCAGTCGTGCACTAACCCTTCCACCCCAATCAGCAATTAGAGATCACTGCGAGTAGTCAAACCATTCATTCAAAAATACTAATTTTTCAACTTTATGCCGAGCTAATAGTGAGCATGACCTTAGAATTTTAGAGTCCCTTTTCATATTTATTCATAAACCTAACCTCAACAAAGACATTAGTGCCGTAAAGTTATCAATTGCCCCACCTACTGACGTAATTCTGTGTGTGTGTGTGTGTAAGCATAGCGTGTGTTCACTGGGCGTATCAGGATTATCGTGTACATTTGTGTTTGTGTAAATTGTGAGTATGAAGCTGTTTGTGTATGAAAGAATAGAAATTAGGGTTTTTAGACATTAAGAGATTTTTGTGGAATGAATGGAAAATATAATTGTACCATAATATTACACTTCGTATGTTACAATACATTTTACAAGTTAGTGAAGTAAGTGAAATGCTAGTAGTTTACCCCGACCGGTACGTGAACATTTCTATCCTTTTCGAATACTGCCTTTCGGAAGTTTTACGTGTGAAAAGCTTGAACTGCCGACAAAAAACAATCAATATTATTCTAACCTGAAAGCGGAAGGCATTCATTGTGACATGCCTATACGGTAACAAAAGACGTCATCCTAACAGATGTGAAAAATCTTGAATCACAAAGTCGGACATAACTTTCACCTTAATCTGTTCTACAGATATTTCAAGCATGAGTATGAATCTGAATTACAACTTCATTTTGAAGCTCCCAGGCCTCATTAGCATTAAGCTTCGCAAATTGATTTATTATATATTGAGGTATCAAATGCGTAGTATGTTGAGTCAACTGATTATCTCCTGTTTCTTAATGAGACAAAAAAGGAGCAAGAGAAAGGCGTCGGAAGAGAGGAGCTCTAGAGCGCTCACTCAAGCCTGATGCCATAATTAGCGACCACTGTTTTTTTTTTACCAACACTCGCTGTATTTGATTTGAGATGGTCGAAAGGAAAGAAGGGCTGTTCGCACTCGCTTTACTTCGATGACATTTTTTTGAAGGTCTTTCCTGCCCGGACTGGGGACGCTGAACGGGCGTGTGGCAAATGAAGTGTTGAAATGTTTGAAAATAATCGAAACAAGTAAAAAATAAGAAAAATGGTATTATTCTCCGAAAAGTTTGGGAAATGAAAAAAAAGGTTAAAATTTCTATAGTACTTGAGAAAGTGAATATGCCAAAATACTGAAAGATTTTAATACCAGTAGATATTATTTGAGTGTGAAACTAAAGTTAAAATTATGCCTACAATTACATTAGAATATTTTGATGCGACAGGCTGAAGATTCGAAGACGCGCGATTCTCGATAAGATAAGATGTGTCATGAGATACGAGCTCTGTTTTTAGCCCCAGCCTGTGATGATAAGGTTTTCCTGTGTGTAAAATATGGGGCTATTTCACAGCTCATAAATTTGTTTAGCATGTAAATTTTTGTAGTATATCTCAAGATGTATTATGCAAACTTCAACGATCACTTGCTGTTTCTCATAAAACACATTTGGTGTAGCAGAAGTGGCCACTCAAAACAACAAATCCTTGTTAGTTTTTCATTGCCTGTAAGTTCTCTGAAACTTCTTCACTTTCTACTTTCTTTAGCTCAACTTTATTTTGACAGAACACATGGAGGCATTTTCTACAGGTGCTGATCACATCACTAAATGAGACAGTCATTTAGGCAGGACATTTCCAGCATACGAACACTCGTTCCGGTTTAATTACAGGCAGAAATAGGATAGAGATTCATACTGCCAATTTAACAATACGAGGGATTTCTCACTTAGTTATGGAATCACTATTTCGGAAACACAAACAGTGCTCACTATGGTTGTCCTCTGGAAAGAAAAGTCTCTCTTTGACACAGTCGTCCGCTCCCTTCACGCTCAATAACCAGCTCACCAAATATCAAAGTGGAAAAGCTCATACGAAATTTTAATCAAGATTTGAAAGCAATTGTAACGATTTAAATGGACACAAATACTCTTTTCGTCATAGAGATGAAAAAATAATCTCAGAGTTTTATTGCTACTAAACTTAGTTTTAAGTTAATTTATAGAATAATATATAAATTGTTAAGTAGGTTTTACAAACTTTGAAACAAAATTTATGTTATTTTACGTTATTAATATTTCTTTTATGTGTATCATTTAAAAAAATCTTACTTAGCATGTAGTCGGGTAACTTGAAACAGCTGTATTTTCTCGGTATTCTTTTTGCTATTAAATAAAGTATTTTTCAGGAACAATTTTCACGAGAAGTCACTTCTGCTAGGCTTGGATTACGTGCACCGAAAAGTCAATCATCTATCAGGTGGGGTACGCAATACCACTGCGGGGAGTATTTAACTTGCAACGTTAGAGATGCGCGCACAAAATCTACTCCAAAATGTTTACATTCTTCATTTCTTTTCAACGAACTCACTCTGTTTCTTGCCGTCTTCCTTACAACTGAGAGCGTTTCTTAATCTAAGCTAGACAGGGATTAGGCGCGCTGCAAGCTTTATTTTTTCTTGTTTGTTTATCTTATCAATGAACACGTCGAGTAAGATGTTGATAAGCGAGAAGAGAATGTGTCTTCACTTTCATTTTGAGTGATGTATTATAATGACTTCAACTACGCCTTACTTATTTTTTATGTTCCTTCTTTTTAATTTTGACTTGGTCCTTCACTTCGTGAAATCATTATTATTCACCGCTCATTTTTAAATGATGCTCTATTTCAATCAAGATTTCGATAATTTTCAATCAGTTACTTTTCATCGAGCTTACAGGGTTAAATTTTCGATGAATGTCTGCCAACAATTTACTAATAACTGATGATCAAATACTTTGATGATATGGGATTACAAGGACCTGAAGTCGAAGGATAAGAGGATACTACACTGCACTCAACTTTCAAAGGAAATCCAGCGACGACGATATTACAGGGCCTCGGCATTTACGTTAATTTAATTGGGTCGGATGTGTTTTTAATAACACGGATGCAGAAATACTTCATCTAACGGCAGTCGATGGAATGTGTCCCTCGATAACGTTCGGTACGATGTTTGGTTTGGCCACTTTGACATATTATGGACCAGGCATCTGGTCTTCGTCGATATTCTCTTCCTTCGCTCGGTGCCTGAATTTGAAAGTTTAGTAGTAAGATACTTAACAAATGGATGTTCACTTGAGGCAATAAGAATCATCTAGTTATTTGTTTTTTTGTGAAATAATCAGACCGATTTACCTCAATTAAAAAATAAGACTAGCTGAAGCACTTGGGAAATATAGAATCAAAAGGCCATGAATGGAATTTGTAAATTTGCTGAAAAATGTTTCAACAACTTACTGTATTATTTGACTTTGAGTTCCCTGCAATTTTATGATTACGGTTTACCAAATACTGGAGAGCGAGTTGACCATGAAGTCTTGGCCATGCTAGTTCCGTATAGGTAGCGAACTATTTCAGAAGAGGTCCTCCAGAATTGATTTATTAAACGGAATCAAGGTCGAACTCAGGCATTTGTCCATGATACTGAAGTCGTGTCTCAATGTTTTCCGTTAGGACAAATTGATATAAACGATGAATCTAATGAGCCGTCTTGTTTCTGTGAGATACCTGGAAAAACCGCCATTTGCTATTCTCCTGCTGGAGAAATGGAAAACGTCAGGTTTTGTGTAATCTAACTTATAACTGGATTTTGTATTCACTAACTTTGAACTGGGCTTTGCATCAAGCTCGCGTCGTCAATTTTATCCCTCTAGGTTCTTGAGATTTATCGATAATTTTATATATTCTCAAAAGAGAGTTTTATAAATTCTTTGTTATTTTAATTTAATCATCTGCACACCGATTTATTTGTTCGTTTTGGAATCATGAGTAAAATACTGTATGTATTTGCCTTGAGAGCTCTATCGGTGGATGCATGCTCTATCATGAAAGAACCTCTGTGCAGGGCTCTTATAATGACATCTTTTCAATTTTACAATGGCAGGTCTTGCCAAATGGCATTTGAAGAGTGTAATCAATTTGAAATGAAAAAAAAAACTTATTTGACAACTTTGCTTCTGAACAAACTAGCGTGGTACGTTCTCATTGGAGACTTCATTACTTTTTTGCGTATTTTCGTGTCAATCTGCATCAATTTACTTGCGAGAAGCGCTACGCAATACTTTGCATGTATTCAAAAGGGTTGAAAATAAATACGGAAAGAAAAGAAAGGAAAAATGCAAATTTCAATCAAATTCTACTAAATTCTCAGGCGCGCAATAATTGAAGTCGAAACATGAGTTGTAATAACTATTTTGAGGCGCCTACGGCCTAGAGTGTGTTCTGTGCGTCGGTATAGGGGTTTTTTAGGTTTAAAAATTCATATATGGGACTCATGTCAACCGAGAACGTAGAGCAGCTTCCAGCGACAGAACGTAGCCGGGGTTACCGTTGCTGAGTGTTTCCTCCCTTATGTATGTTTTTTTCAAGGCAATATTGAGTTTAAATCTGGTAATAATTAAATTTATGCTGTTTTTGCAAAAGATTCACAACTTCCAAGTAGGTATTCTAAAAAATTGAGAATTTTAAACCCCTAAGGGTGATGAAGCTATTGCATCTATGGGAATTAGGAATCCCAGCGCGAAATGTGAAGTCCCGAACTAATGGAAGTCCTAACAATCGGTCCGAAAGTTAAAAGTCACTGAGATGACCCCTCAAGTCCATACTTGATAATGCCTTTGTCCTTCTTTTCCTCAGAACGCCTTTGTTACGACTAAGGAGACTTGAACTGTCATCTAATCTAATCTAATTTGGTCTGGTCTGATCTGGTCTGGTCCGGCCTCTTTGGTCCAGCTTCGGGTCAGGCCTCTGGCCTGGCCTGTGGTCCGATCTTTGGTCCGGCTTCTGGTCAGGTCTCTGGCCTGGCCTGTGGTCCGATCTCTGGTCTAGCCTCTGGTCTTGTCTAGTTTGATCCGATCTCAGAATGTTGAGCATCCTGAATCCCTCGGTTTTGTTAACGTTATATTTTGTTCATCATAAATTATGAGACATTGATTTCAGCAAATTGTATCGCAAAGAAATCAACACTGTTTGCAAAAGATAAGCTGAACAGAGAGTTTGAAAAACTTTTATCCAGGAGGAAATTAATTAATCGCTATTCCGATTAACGTAGAGTTGACGCACAATGCATTTCAATATTTTCATTCGGTTGATCATCAAACTTTTCGTTAAGCGCAGAACAGAGCGCTCATAATATGCTGGTGGGTGCACCAGTAAAAGTAATTCCAGCACTATAGAGAAAGTATTCAAGTAGATTGCATATTTGAGTTCTCGGATTTCTCGTGGAATGCAAATACGACCTTTGACGATTCTCTTCTGTTAGTCGTGCTTACTCGTAAGAAATAGTTATCTTTTTACGTTTTGTTTACAATCAAATGAAAGGAATTTTGTGTAGAACACATATTATGTATAGATTAACCGTTTTATAAAGTTGAAACTAAATAATGCCTTCTCTTCGCTCTTTTAAGATCGCCTTTGTTGAGGTGGGAGTTTTAAGTAATTAATGTAATAATCTGCATCCGTGCTCTACTAAATTACGCAGTTATGTATAGTAGTAACGGAAGCACTTCTCGTTCTAAATTATTTAACCATCTAATTTGTTGCGAGATGTGCTTAAAGCTTGCGCTTTAAACGTCCACGTATGGAGGAGTTGAAACCTCCTGGCAGTGAGAGAGGAAAGCGGAAAAATCAGAGATGGAAGGTACACTGCAAGAGGAAATGAAAGATAGATGAAAACAGTTACAGGGAGCATTCTATGTTCTTCGCATTCTTGATTAAAAAACATAGCATAACAATGACCACAAAAAAAAAAAGGATTTTCATCATTTTATTTAAATTTAACCTCACACGTGAAAATAATATGAAACCTTAGATGGCTCATAAAACAGTGCAATAAAAAATAACGGAGTTAAACACGACATAACCATAGGATCAATAATGCATGAAATCGATGGCACAATAAACCACGCCTGACTAATGCTAACAATATTTGACGATGTTACGTTGCACTTTTCTCCGTGCACTCGTTTTGATAATCAACACACTCACTAAATTAACAGGTAAAGCGTAATTTTGAATGGCTCACAAAATAGCGCAAAGCAAAATAATGGTGTTAAGCAAATGATCATTGGAGCGATAATGCATGAAATCGATGGCACAGAAAACACTCGCGACAAATGCGAACAAAACCTGACGATATTGCGTTGCACTTTTCTGCGTACAATCGTTTTAATAATCAACGCAGTCAGTAATTTAACGAGAAAAAGAATCGCGCCATGGGTTTACTTCAAAGGTTTTCTTCGTTTGCTGCCAACTGTCCTATTCGCATCTTATCAGTGGTCGTTGGAAGTGAAGTGCCGTCCTGCTGCCAGCTCTTCGCTGCGGGGCTGTGCTGGGCTGATGTCGGGGTCATGGTGGCTCTGAGACATGCTGGTACGAGTAGCGACTCCAACTCCGATTCGTCGGTACGGTGAAACTCGTAGGATCGCTGCCGGACTCGGCTATGATTCTACACTGGTGCATCGTGATGCGCGGGTGTTCTGGTATCATGACGCGCAGGATGCTGATGATGCGATACTCTTCGTGTATTATTTCCCTCGTCCTGGATAGACTCGTGTTCTGCTGCTGCTGTGGAGTGTTCTGTACCATTACACTGATTCCGTGGTATCTTGATTTGTTAAGTCCCGTTCGTGCTGGGCCTCTGAGACGTTGTATCGCGTCTCCCACCACTTCCTTCACAAAGATCCCCCTCTGTTGCTGCGCTCTACTATTATACGTACGCGTCTTTCTCCTCTTGAAAGTTCCAGAACCTTCCCTCTAGTACTGGCGTCTCGCTCTCTGATTGGTCACATTTCGAATGATGTTGCCTCACCTTCTTCGCGGCAAATTTCTGTCGCATTCATTGGTTGTCCTCATGCGGCCCTCTACCCTCGTATGCGCCACCAATTCCTCCCCTTTCATATCTAGATACTTTTAGCCCATTACTTCCCTTGTTTCTTAAAATTTTGTTCGCTTTACTTTACTTATTACACCCATTTGTTATATATCAAACTTCAATTAACGCTTCAAAGATTTTGTAAAGTTTGTACTAGGAATAATCCCTCACTTCACCCCAACGCTTGAGGACGCTCCCCCCATATTGTAGCCCACGCTTCAGCAACTTCGTAATTCCTGGCGATTTTCGCGTTGTTGTGTGTGTTCTATTAATGTTTCCGTACAAATTAATGGATTGCCCGTCAGCAATTAATAGGCCCACTCCTACTTTAAGGTACGTGTCCTAATTTGTACGGCGCTGAATTTTCCATGTTGGAATTAGTGAATATTTTACTTATAATAAAGCGTTTCATTGGTTAGCATCGTCGATTTTGCAGTGCTAAATCGCATTTCTAGGTCAACATACTGCGAAGGCTATGTTGTGTATTCAGCTTATATTGAACATGTACAGTTTACAGTGAAATCTCGCATTTTTCTGATTATTCCTATAATTGTTTTCTTTTTTATTTAGCACAGCGTATTCTACAGCAAATTTTTTTCAAGTTTATGGCTCTACTCAATCACGACGACAGTATCCAAGAAGCAAAATACACAAAAACGAGCCTAAAAAATGCAATCCCGTTAGCGCCGGAACACTGCCGTTTACAGTGATCAGCAAATCCCAGGGACCAAGGGATACCATAAAACTAATTTTGCTTCTTCGTCAAAAGACGAATGAAAAACGACCAATTTTTTCCCTTTCAAATAAACTCATTTCTCTTCTTCCTACCTGCGTTGTGCTATTGAACAAATGACATACATCTTAGAAATAAAATTTATATTGAGAGTATCGAATCAAGTACTCCAACTAAAGCATATTATTATTGAAATTTCTAAATGTTAATTCATATTCTAATGAACGCCATATTTTGTGTTTCCACCAAACTTCTAAGTAGGGATGAAAACCTCACGGTTATTCCCATGAGAAATTTCACTATGTAGTATTCAAGCGATGATGGCCTCCCCCTCCTCCTGTACAGCCATCCTATTCCTCCAGTTAATCATTTTTGCTTTGTAGATTAAACTAATCTTTTTTGAATCAACGGAAGAAATCAAATACAAAGTAAACTTACCGGGGTGCAAGACTGACTACGCAACCTGCCCTACAAACATGGTAACTTTCAAGCCAAAACCAGATTTCAATACAACAACAATTACTAATTAAATATTTCAAAACATTTAAACCCAACATTTATTACTTTATTTTCAATAAAATTACCCCTATAATTTCTATTCTAGAAACTGAGCATTGCAGTAGATGATAAAAACGTGTTTTTTGGAGTTCTAACCACGAATGAATGGCCACATGACAACGAATCACACTTAACCAGAAGCTTAGCTAGAAATTTTGCTGTCACTGAAAATTGAAATTTATACATGAATAAACAAGATAAAAAAAATAAGCAGCGCACTAAAAATCTGCATGAGAATTGTGCAGATAACATAGGATAACACAAAAACAGAAGATACAATGGTCATCTCGCGATGGCAAAAAGGCAGGCAACTCAGAGACTGGAGGACAGTAAGCCACTAGTGGAATCGCTCCACTCCCTTGCAGGACACGGAATGCTCGGAGAGCATCCCCATGACATTGTACATAACCTGTATCTTTTTATCGTATACGCCTGAAGAATAGTTGCCAGAGCAAATCTTTTCACAGCTAACGGAAATGTAGAATTTCGTAGTTATTTGTTACTGCTGAGCAAGAGAAGTCTGCCATCGTATTTTCCCATAGCTTCATGTGTGATGTATGTATATACGAGTATATTTGGGAATGAGTGGATGAGCAACCCAACACGTTCTATGCATTTTGGCTCGAATTCGGAGTTTGCAATGCTTCCCATCCGAAAATTTTGAATGTTTGCCATCCAAGATCGTTTTTGTGCTATCTATTCGAAATTTCATTTTCAAAGTCTGCGAGCAATATGGTAACTTGATGAAGCGCAATAGAGGTTCTCATTGCATTGCAACTAACGCAAAATACCAACGAATTACTTTCACTAAACGCTCTGCGGCCAGCAAACATTGCATTACACGGTAAACAAACTAAACATCGGGCGAGTTGTGGAATTTTATAATGTAGTTTTTTATGCTGATTTCATATCTGAAATCGTTTGGCTCTTTCACATCAGGTTCATACTGTGTAATGCGAAAGTGTTTTTGAGGGAGGCTGACTCGAGTGTGCAATCTGAACTAGAGGAGCTCATTTTGAATAATAATTACTAGGCAAGATGGGTTTTATTGAATGTTGTAGTTGTCTTTTCCTTGTTCTTAACTGAAATTACAATTACATTAATCAATTTGCTTGTGCAAGGATATAGTCTGTACTTTGCACATTCCGAGAATTATAGCTCAAATGACCTAGTCTTGCTCTAAAAGTGGGGGATAAGACCCTTTTGGAAACGAGTTGCCGCTTACATTATTTCTCGAACTTGTACGCTTAAACAAAATTCCTCATCTCGATTTGCTCATTTTGTGCATCTCTTGTGTCGTCTACATAGGCTCCATTTCTCAAGCCAGCTTCTACGTCGAAATCCCTTCTTGGAAATTCATGTGTGATTATCTGACATTCACTTGGTGCCTGGCTATCTTGACAGGCTAAGCTCGCTTCTTGGTAGGTTGGAGTGGTCACATTGTTCTCCGGTTGCGCACAGGCGGGAGAGCACGTGGACTCAGTGTCTCCGTTTAACCAGTAGGTATTTACGAGGTCCTCATCCTGTCGGCATAAAAAGATGATTTTCAATTGTTTAAATCCTAGTATTCTGACAGAATTACGCAGAATGCAGAGCTCTGTGGTGACCCCATTTTAGAAAGGGCTCGATTATTGTTAGTTTTGCCATTAACATGAGGGATCTGAGACTTTATCACTCCATATTCTTCAAAGTCAATCTAACGTCGTACTTACCGATAACTAATTCACTCTTCAAATTGTCGAAAAATTGTGTGTGACAATATTTTGGTATAAATTCTAATCTCATGAAGATTAAATTATTTGTTAGGTGAACTCGTTGACTGCGTATTAGGACTTGTGTGTCCACCAAAAAAAATGTCTCATTTGCGAATTAGTACAAATGAACAGTACCTCAGTTATTTGACCAACATTTTTTAGAAATCATTTTAGCATAGAGATGGATTATTATTCTGCAATGACATTCATCACAGTTTTTAGAAAAGTTATAACTTTTTTTTGAGCAGTAAAGTCGTTTTTAAACTCTGTTGGTGCAACCTACAGTAACTTGAACAACCGTCTTAATCGCGCCAGCGCAGTCATCGTGTTGGGCCTTCCTAACCGTAACGAAGACGTTCCAAAGAGAGGAAGGAGGAAGGCACCATTTGTTATGGACTTGAAGGAACGCAGAATCTATGTACAAGATTCATAGAAACAATAAGTTGTGAAGAAAGTTCATGAAACAATATGAAAGTTGAAAAAGAAAGTTGTAGGAACTGAAAATCCGGAAAGTAGTAAACCGGAAAAAGATGGTAGCAGTAGTGGTAGTAACACAAGGAAGGCCTACCTAATCTTTAGCTAGGATGTTCACTTATTTTTCTGGGAGCGCTAATACCCATAAGATAAAATGGTTGTATCCTTCTGAGGAGTCCTAATCTTGTATTTTATATTCATTTTCCGTTATTAGTTCTTTTAGTGAATTTTGAATGATTTTTTAAATAAGAGATGGAATGAATGGTCCGTACATTTTCACACCTTCCCTAACAATGAATTTTCATTGGGACTGTGAGTTGCGTGCGAACTAGGGACTGAGGTAATTTCATAGTTATTTTGCGTATACAACTCATTCTAATGAGCAACGTTAAAGTATGAAGATGCTCACAGGTATCGCCTGATGACTTTGAATAAATTATGAAAAAAAGAATAAACCAGACAACTACATTTGATTTTTGCATTCATTTTGTGAATCGTTTCTGCCTGTATGTGAGATGAGTGTCACTACCTTTTACTTCTATTTCCCTATCCTAATGGAAGGTACTCAATTTACGAAACTGTAGATTTCATGATAGGCTCAAGTAGTTATTATTGGGTTGGATTGAAAAGCTGATCATTGTTAAAGACTTCAATAAGAAACTAACATTTAGTACAAATTTGACCCAATATTTTTAATTAGAATATTATTTGATTTAATGTAAGAACGTTTTCTTCGGTAAAACTTAATGTGGCTTATATTTGGGATCCTGGGATACTGTTGGGTTTCGATACTCATATTCGTGTGTTCATTTCGTTTTTCTACGGATACAAATTAGTTTGGCATTGAGGTTAATTCTGACCTTACAGAGAGAATTAACTTAAAAATGTTCTGGCTCATAATTTTATTGGCTTAGTAACTTAGCTCGTTAGAAACATTACCTCAATGCTACTTGGTTGACGGCGCTCCACCTGGAACTGGGGGTAGCTCTGCTGCAAGTCGTACGTGGCGCTTGAGAGGTGAATTCTCATTCCTGGAAGAAAATAGTTAAAACTCCTCATTATATTTCTTTTGAAAATAATTTGTTCATCTGCCGATAATATTTATCAAATGATTGGGAATTAAAATCGAATCATACTAACTATCGGGACGTAAAGAACGAACGAGTAAAAGTGACTATTAGTGTCTCTTTTATGCATTTCTTGGAAACGTCGAAATCACAGACATGGGTAATTCCAATAGAAAATGCGTAAAAATTTGCTAATCGAAAATTTTCAGAACCTTTTGCGAGACTTTTATTTACTAGACAAGAAAATTTTTGAAGAAAATAGCTTACGTTCACCACTGCTCTCCATCCTGGAGGCGACGTTGACGGTGTCACCCAAGAGGCAGTAGCGAGGCATCTTCAGGCCGAACACCCCAGCTACACAGGGCCCCGAGTGCACGCCTACTCTTATCTTCAATTGCCTCTCTGGCATGTGGGGAATTCTGAAACACGTGAATCCAATTAGAACATGGTATTAGAAATTAAAAGACATGGTGACAAAAGGTCTCCGCCCAAGTATATTCGTTCGTATGTAGAATCGTGTATTGACTTCAGTGTTTACTGGTATGAAAATGTTTTTACGTTCTAAAATGAGCTTAAATGTTTTGCGTATGTATTATGTATTATTTTTTGAGCGTTCGGGAAAGAATTTTCGAGGTTTGTTGGCGCACGTTAATTTCAAAATAAAACTCGATCCCCATTCATTTCAGTAAGAATTTTTTAGGTAATAGATAAGGTATGTGGAATCAGTTTAGTTGTACGTGGGTTCTTATTGGTTAATTATTTCTTTGTGTATTTGGCAGTAAATCGGAAAACATAGATTCACCGGAAGTTCGAGGTCATTAATTTAAGTAGTTACTTTTCTCTACTTATGGGTGTGATCAGTTTTTTTTCTAAAAAAACGATTTCGTATTTAAGGTTCTGAATGAGTACTATAGTACTAAGTCAATAACACTTCATTTTCGTTAGAGATGGATAATTTCTGAGGATAACCGTCTTGGAAGAATGATGAATCGAAAGGTTGGTTGGGTTAGCATTTTCTGAGTTACTGTTTTTACCTGAGTAAAAAAGGACTTTGTCTTCAGTTGAGTCAGTTTCCTGTCACATGCTAATTTTGAGTAACGGATGTAAAATAACGTTAGAATTTTGAATAACGTGAATTTTAAACTTGACGGTCTATCAGGCTACTTAAGAGGATTGCACCGGGCGGGTATCTAAATTTCTTACTATATAGATATGAACGCATCCACTGCTCTCCTTAAAATATTTCATACTGATGACGGTATAGAAGTTCCCCTCGTGTTAGTTTCACTAACCCTACCACTCGTTTTCTCTCACTTGAATTTGGTGACTTCATCTCAGAGCGCTAGCGCCATCCTTGCTATTTCTCTGGCGTGCTTGGTGCCATTGCGCTCCGGTAGACCCGACACCACCATGTACGCATCCCCGACGGTCTCTATACCTGAATAAGAAATACAAAGCTATACTGATATCATTTATCTCACAATTTTTGCGAAAAATTTGATGCCTCGGAGTACTATTTTAATTTCGATGCATGGAAATGATTGAAGTGCTTAAAGTTCGGGCTATAGGTTTTGGTTAGTTCGATTTGTCAATCGTATGCTATGGCAGAGTAGCACCTCCAGAGGTTATTGATTGGGAATAGGTTAGGGTTACTTCGTGCATATATTTTCAACTCAATTTTAGTGTTTTTTCTTGTTTTTCTTTCTCTTTCTATGCAGTTTTCAGTAAAAAGAAACGCTTTGAATGCATACTCCGTGATTTGAACAGTTGCAGTCGAAAAAGCAAACTTCTTCAATGTTGTTTTGTGGTCCATGGCATTTCAGTGTTTATCCGTAATTCAAAATCTTTGATCGAAGATTAAAAATGCTGACTTGATGACGGCTGCATCTTTCCCTGCATGGTGGAGAGGGGTATGTCGGTAAAAAAAAATAAAAGAGAAAAGAAAATTAGAATTGGGTGCAGACTGCGCCATTGAAAAAATACGAAGGGAAGTAGGAAAAGACAGTAGTAGGCGAGAAAAACAGGCAAATTTGCGAATAATTTAGTGACCTCGTACATTTTCCTTCCCTATGTACGTTGTAAGAGTAAGAAGGGACACAAAATATAATGGTCAGGGAAAAGCCATCGGGCTTTATATGTTCAAAATAAATAGAATATCGCATTGAGCCGCTGCGAGCTCTGTAGGTTGAGCAACACATCAGGAACACGCGACGGAATACTCGTATTCAATTACATTTTCAATAATACACTGTTACCTATGTACACTTGTGTACACGTCAAAACTGTTTCATTACACGTATATACATATATATATATATATATGTATATATATACTTATTTGCATGGGCATGTTTTATTTTTTCTCTCAAATATATACCTATTTGCACTCGCATACACACCTGTGAATACAGAATACATACACGTACACAAAAAAAATATCTTATCCTCAATTTTTTTTAATTTTCATTTTTTTTCCAGTTTTTTCACCCCTCAGGGGGATACAACTATTGTATCTATGGGAATTAGCGCTCCCAGGGGGACAATGTGAGGGCCCGAGCCAAAGGTTAGGTAGGCTTTCTTTTTGTTAAAATAACATGGGTTTTTGTTTTTGTTACGGACCAACTTTTTTTCGGTTCACTGCTGTCCTGTTTTTTCAACACCTACTACTTTCTTCTTCAACTGTGATCTTGTTTCATGAACTTCTTTCTCATCTTACTGTTTCTATGTCCTTTCTGCATAGATTACACATTCCCTTAACTCCATACTAAATGGTGCCTTCTTCCTTCCTCTCTTTGGATCTCATTTGTTGAGGATAGAGAGGCTAAAACTAACTAATAATCTAATCTAATCCAGTTTTTTCATGCTTTTTTACACACGTCAATACACTTTACACTTATCACAGGCTGTTCAAACGTAACCTACCCTAACCTAATGTCAGCCTTTCGTCTGTGCTTTGCTGTTAAAAAAAAATTGAGTAGAGTAATTTATCCCGCTCTCTAGCACCTGCTCGGATAGCTTCCGTAGTTAAATTTTGGGTTCGGGTTCTGGGTCGCCTGGCCCTATCGGCAAAGCAGACAGGGTGCGGGCAAATGCTAACCCTTACACTGGAAATTTTTGCATACGGGTATTTTAAATAGCAGATGAGGAAATGAATAGTGACATTAACAATGATAATAATGACTTTGGTGTACGTGTATTTTTGAGAACGAGTAGTTGCACAGTTTCTTCATGAGCAAGAAAATGACCTGAATTACCTTGTACACGTCGAATTCTTTTAAACGCTTGTCGAAGGTAAAGTAGAGCTCGTTGAGCATGTCCACGACCTGCAACATGGTGTGACTCATTAGATACACAGTTCATTGTTAACTCATGCAATAGAGTACTTAAGCACTGTTTCTAAACCTATCTAGCTGTCACTTTTGAGTATCAAGGAAATTTGTAATTTGTAATATATACAAAAATAATTTGTTACAAAATGAATGGAATTTTGTACTGTACGTTTTTAAATTGTCAATGACGACTTGACAAAGCTCTCCACTGTGTCTGTTTTAGGATTAATGTTTGCTCCTTTAAACTTGGCCCTAGTAAAACAACTAGCTCATAGGGATTAAGGATTAGCGGAGGCTCGGAGGTTCAATACACATTTTTATACATATACACTAGCTTGTAAGCGGTCATGAGACTATGCTAAAATAATTGAATCTGGTTAAACCCCTTGTAAACCGATGGTTCTACCCATCCTAAGACAATATTGCTCAGCGAAACTCGCTAAAATTCGCTTTTTCTCACGACAGAAAAGTAAACAAATTTAGTTGCTCTGTTGCTAACAGCTGCTTATACTATTATTGTAGTAAGCTTCTCGAAGGAGCGAAAGAATGAAATGTTGAAGAATAACAACCATGGAAATTCGGGTTGGCCTTGTGTAAAAGCTAGAAAGGGAAAGCATTCTCGTAATGCGAAACCAAACTGACAATAGAATTCTGCGTTGAACATTACTCTTTCTCTAAGAGTAACAGCCAACGTTATCCGCAGTAGAGCATTCGAGGTGACCTAAGACAAATTCCCTTAGATATTGAGACGACTGACTAGTAACTACCTGAGAAGGCGATGACGCTGTAGACAAAGCAGTGAAGTCCACGATATGACTCAAGTAAATAGTGACGCTGTCGAAGGACTCAGCTTCCACTGGTCTGCCCGAGATGAGGGCATTTGCCACTGACCTACGGCACAGTCGAGATTAGGTTCAATAATTCACATGAAATCAGTTGTCTAACATGATGGTTTTACAAAAAAGCACTTACTTGGAAGATTTAATTCGTGTTATGAGCGGGAAGCATTAGAAATGACGCATATGGTTAAAAAATTAATGGAAGAAAACACAAACCCGGACTGGCTTCTGTAGACAGTTCAAAGAATTGTTGGTAACTTTTGTCTTGAACCTGCACGTTAAAAAGTTAACACAAACGTCAGTAGCTTCTTTTGGGAATGAACCGAGAGCAATACGTTAATCTATTTTCTCGTCATCAAAACTAGTCGTGTAGACCCCTCAGGGGGATACAACTATTGTATCTATGGGAATTAGCGCTCCCAGGGGGACAATGTGAGGGCCCGAACTGAGAGTTAGGTAGGACTTCTTTTTGTAAAAATAAAATGTTTTGTTGTTATGTTAAGGATCATCTTTTTTTTGGTTCACTACTGTCCTGTTTTTCACCACCTACTACTTTCTTCTTCAACTTTGATTTTGTTTCATAATATTCATTCTCAACTTACTGTTTCTATGTCTTTTCTGCATAGATTCCACGTTCCCTTTGACTCCATACTAAATGGTGCCTTCCTCCTTCTTCTCTTTGGATCGCCTTTGTAGCGGATAGGGAGGCTTAAACTAACTAATAATCTAATCTAATCTACTCATTAGAAATTCCACTAAGATGTTTTTGTTTACATAATCTTTCTCAATTTTAGAGTAATTATGCTATCTCGTACATTATTCAAATTAATGTTGATTTCGCTGCTACCCTAAATGTTCGTTCGGAGCTCACTGTTGTGGTGGTAGTGTTGTGAGCACATGCGCCTAGTATGGCTGGAGTGCAGAGGATTGCAAAACGATGCTTGACTTCTATTCTTTCGCATGGCTTTCTGCTATGAAGTGAAGTGTTTGTAGTATTTGCTGGCAGAAACAAACGTTGCTTCAACGAATGATTGCAACATGACTTCGTATCTGATCCTCACGGAAAACGTAATCGCATTCATCTAATCGAGTTTCAAGCGTAGGCAACAATGCTAATCGATTGCTACCTTATGGTTGTGACCAAGAAATTCCTTCTTAGTATGATACATAGAGAATTTTACCTAATTCAAAATCTAAAAATATAGGAATTGTCACAGTGTCCATTTTCTGCATTTTTGCGCAAAATTTCAACTTATCGTGTGTTCGATGGTACTACATTCTTGACTAACTGCAATTTCCGATTGAGCGATGGCCATAATCGAGGTCGATTAATATCCTACCAAAGTGGTATCGCAAGACAGCGTTTAGTGTTCGCGTGTCATTCATATACTGTATGTTCATTTTAAAAGAACTTGAATCACAGCGGACTTGAATACTTTTTTTGATTAAATTTTTTTAATGACGGTCTAGATATCGATATTTGTATTTGAAGTCGATTTCCAAGTTTTTAACACTTAAACTGCGGCGGGTAAAATTGAACTTCAATATTCAATTCAAATTTAAAGTCACCTGTG
Source organism: Platorchestia sp. MABIK (assembly GCA_014220935.1). Lineage (NCBI taxonomy): Eukaryota > Metazoa > Arthropoda > Malacostraca > Amphipoda > Talitridae > Platorchestia > Platorchestia sp. MABIK. The sequence goes on along the minus strand of JACJUY010002371.1, from coordinate 3,106 downwards.
GGAAGGAATATTGAAAATAACAAACATTTACTGGATCGTTTTATCATTTAGTTTTGATTAAGAATTTAGGATGATGAGTTTGTGACTGCTCGGCGGTCAGTAGCATTAAGAAAGTTTCCTCCGTGCAGCACCGGTTGCTCACATCGCAGTCAAAGTGTTGAACAATTTATTTCCACGAGCCATGAATTTACAGATTAAATACTCAAAACCATAACAATGTGTAGTGTGTCGTCATGATATGATGATTAGACTCCTTTCTCAAGATAGACCTTGTTAAAATATCACGCTAGACATTTTAAGTTTGAGATGTACTTGAATTGTTACCATTAGATTTGAATTTCAAGCGCTGTGTCTTCTACGTGCACGATTAGAGAATCTTTCATCTACATTGACCATTGAACTCCAGCGTAATTGTTCTATCTAGTAAACTCTAACTAGAAGTAAATTATATCTCATTTACTTACCGTAGAATACGCCATTGCTCATTTCGTGGAATAATTCTGCAGTTATATCAAAAGCCTCACAGGAGGCAAGTTTTTTCTCGAGCGTTTTATTGAAGGCATTGAAGAAGAGCCAGACTCCGTTGTAGAAGCTCGCAGTGACCGGAGACAGAGGGGCCTCAGAAAGTGAGGTTAGGTTGGCGTCTATGGTCTTCAGCTGCTGCTGCAGTTCCACTTGACTGTAGTCCTTCGTAAGATCTTGTACCTGCAGCCGTAGGGGAGATTTACGTTATTGTTCGTTCCTAAACACTACGTAAGGTTTTTCACATTTCTTGGTCAAAAAATGTTTTGTAAGTGCAGACGCTTGACTGCTGGAATGAGAATTGTTTTTGGCCAAATAAAGTTTGTCCATTGCGTTTTCTACTTCATATCTCTCACAGGACATGAATACTAGCCGTGTTTCGATGAGTGCTCCCTAAAAAGTCCTCAAGAGCACGCTGACTCATCTCATGTCTGGGTGTTGGAGGGGAAGTGTAATACTTCTCTATGGTTCTTGGTTCATATTATATAAGGCAAATTATTAGCCTACTAACTCTGGTATCCAAACGGTGGCCTAATTTATTTTACGTGATGAAATTAGGTCTACATTATTGAGAAAAACCGTCTTGACACCAGTATCGCATTCATTATTGTATTTCATTCAGCACTTCTAACCGATGAATGCCAGATAAATTATGCTAAACATACAGTGACATCCTATTGTGTGTATTAGGAAGCCTAAGGATTTATCGCTTTTCCTTTATCTTCGCCTTTCTAAGTGTGATGTTTTCTGTTTGAAATGGTGAAACTATTGCTACTATCTCAATTATAAAATGACTCGCCCAAAGGAAGATATGCAGCGATAGCTTGGCGTACTCACTCTTTTGGTGAGTTGTTGATATTGACAAGCCGGCGTTCGGGCCGTGATGACGAACATCGGCTCAAAAGATTCTGCCTCAGTTGTGCTCAGCTCCAGCCACCGGATCTGGCTGTCTGACGATGAATATTGATTCTCCGCAGCGCTGAAATATGTAATGTGCTCACATTTTATAACTTGGAATGTAGCGCGTTAAGTCAACAGTTTGAATGACGAGTAACATAATTATTAGGTAATCAATCAACGCGATGATATTGTAAGAAAAGGATATTACTAATTTTTTGTCCCGTAAGACCACGTGTTAATAAGTGTACTATGTTACTACTATGTTCTTATTCAAAAATTATTTTAAAGCTTATCCTATGGATAATACAACGCCTTATTATCGAATGCGTGCATTTGAAAAAATTATTATGTGCAACCATCATCTTGATTAAGAGATTGTTTCTAGTTCGATGATATTAAGACCAATGCATTGTCAAAAATATGCACTGAAAAGTACCCTTAATGTCAATCTTAATTTCTAGTTGCACAAATTCGATCAGTTTTTTCAACTATCTTATGAAAAATCGTTTTTATTAGATTTTTTTTACCGTTTTCGTGGAGAAAACACGCATGAGTCTCAACAGCTTATTTATAAAACGGCAAGGTACTTGCCGGAATTTGTTAGTTTGTGAATTGATTTCTGGCTATATGAAATACTTTTGGCTGAAAGACAGCCTGTCCTTACGAGCCCTTTAGTTCAAGCTAGATGTCCTTACTCGGCAGTGATATCGATGAAAAGGAAAACATAGTCTTCTTCCTTCGAGTAAGGAGGAGACTTCGCAGCGTCCATTATTTCCACCAACCTCGTGCGGTCCTCAAAGCACATCAGAATGACTGCTCAGGGAACAGACACACTTATGTAAAATTGGCAAATTTTTCCCTAACGTTTGTAATACCATTAAGAGAATACTGTGTCGAATTCATTAATTATATCAAATCGTATTTGATGGTAAAAAAATGATATATTCAATTACTCGTTTGCACCTTTGATGAGCTGTGAAGTCACACAATAATTGTGATAGCTACTCCCTTCTGTAATCGAATAGGTAGAATTTCATACAAGTACTTGACCTCCAAACTCGGTCAGCAAGAAAGTTAAAAACTGATGCACTAAATTGCGGTGGGAATTAATTTGTATCTAACTGCGAAAACAAGCGCCAGCAAGTAATCTGTGAGTGAAAAATCTTTGTTTAATCTGTTGTAACTTCAAATGCTATGATACATGTGATGGCCTCATAAATAGACAATGAAGCAAACTGTATCTACGCTCTTCCTAAAATTACACTAGTTATTAATTAATTGAAAGCTAAATAATACGCCCAACCATCAAAATGAATGAGTAGCGTGCTATGCAGACCACTCGCATGATTACCACTGCTCAAATGATCATGCCGTTCATTTAGCTGCTGTGTTTCAAGTCACATTATATTATAATCACCATAGTTGAATGTCACCAAATTTACTTCCATATCATAGAGCATGATACAAGATTGGAAGGAATACGTTTTTGTATATGTAATTCAATATTTCATCAAGTCCTGTATAATTATAGGCTTCTAACAATTTTGCAAGTAGAGAATGACAAAATTTATAACGCTCACCTCTTGCTTTTCCCGTCACATTGTTGAAGTCCTGCGTAATGATGTTTGTTGTATCGTAACTGGCAGTGTGTTCTACGATGAAATTGCTGTTATGGAGTTCTATG
>JACJUY010002370.1:85453-109340 GCA_014220935.1 Platorchestia sp. MABIK | reverse complement strand
AAATGGAGTTGACCTTTGAAAATGGAGTTGACCTTTGAAAATGGAGTTGACCTTTGAAAATGGAATTGACCTTTCAAAATGGAGTCGACCTTTGGAAATGGAGTTGACCTTTTATAATTAAGTGAGACCTTGTTTATACTCGTATAAAACTTGAGCTTTTTAGATAAAAATTGAGTTTTTTAAATAAAGGGTAAAGAGATGTAGTCATACCAGTACTTATTGCTGTGGTACAGATTTTGCTTCTAATCATTTTCTCGTGCTGTCATTTTCAGAATGATCACTCTGTCTAATGTCGCTTTGGGTATTAGATTTGCATTTTAACTTTGTGACTGGAAATTTTGTACATGTATTTTAAGCCTGAGGATGATGTCTGAACATCAAACTATTGCTTTTTATAGACTACAGCGTTAGTGAATTTTTCAACTATTGACAGTGGATCAATAAAAATATGTTCAGTGAATTTTTTACTACTGTTCTTACCGTGATGTTCTGGAAAGATTTTGTAACGTTGAAAAGTTGGAAAAAAAATAATCTAGTTTTTCACACTTGCCATGATCTCCAAACCTTGTGTTAATGATTGATTAATTTCAGAATCATCCAATAATGCAAATGAAGGGAACATGCAGCTCTTAGTTCCCTGTAATTCTTAGTCACTTCCTGATAAACGCTTAGACTTGTTCAGTAAATCTGTTTCATTTTAACAGTCAAAATTCAATATGTGATACTCCTATTGAAAATAGCCTAGAGTCAATCAATTATAATATGGAAATTCAGTGATTGAAATCCATCTACATTTGCTTGAGTCTGAAGCTAGAGACAAAAGTTCTTTTCATGTAATTTCTCCCATGTAGCCTTTGCTGATGCCTCAAGTAAACTAAGACCTGTCATGATGAAATGTGAAGTATTTAACTCATATGATTCAGTACTAATGTCTTATGTTGCTTCTTGGACATTATTTTCTTTTATTCCCATAACCGGGTGTCTACTAGGTAGTGAAGTAGTAAAAAGTAGAAAAATTTGAAAAGCAGCAAAAAAGTTAGTAAGGAGTAGTGAAATTTGCCTCAGGGGTCTACTTTACCTGTCAGGGATGTAAAAAATTGTGAAGTTGGAAATTGAATCACTGAAAATTAAAAGTAAAGTAAATATGTAAATAGAGTTTGAAGATTTAAAAAAATTCATTTCTCCACGAATCGGATATTTGCTGCAGTTTTTTGGGAAATATTCCTGTTAGGGGATTGGACAATTCCCCGGTGCCTAGTTGTTTTCAGCCAGTTTATTTCTTGCATATGATGAGCTGTTGCTCTCATTGTTGAAAGATGCTAAGACAGGGTCTTTAGCAAACATTTGTTGGGGTCCGTTTGGGAGTGGGTACAAAAAAATTTGAGTCATTTTTTGCAACTATGCGTTGGATGTTTCAAATAGTACTAAGTTTTTAATTTAGTAATTTATGTATTAATCACCTTGAAATTGTTTTGAACCCATGTTATTGCGTGTATTATTGACTCGAACTGCTCATTATAGGAGGATTTCTTACATCCTGGACATTTGGAGAACATTCATTGTGTAAAAATTAGGAAGTCATTTTTTTGCTTTTGAAAGTGGTGAAAAGAATTAAACTTTGAAAATGAAATGTCAGGAGACACCCTGTAAAATGTTTATGTTTGAATTGTTTTGATGTTTCTGTGGATAAATAAAATTTCAAAATGAATTTCCTTCTAATGAGGAACATATAACACTGTACATTTATAACCAAAAATTACTTTCCAGGAATATTGTGTGTGGAATAAATTTGGAAATTCTAATTTTGTATATGAATAAGGATAGACATAAAAACTCATTACAGAAATGACATCAAAGATACCAGTTTCCAACTGCATTCAGTAGGCAACATAGATAAAGTTATTGAAATATACTGAGAAAATCTAAAGTTGGTCAGTGATTGCACACATAGAACTTTTCATTACCATAGTGAATAACACATTATGCTGTGATGGCTCTTTTTGCAGTACCTACCCTCAGAGGCTAGGAATTATTGCACAAAGGCTGGACTGACTGGCCTATCCACCGTTTATTTAGAATTTAATACTCCATGAAAACTTTCTTGCGGAGGTAAAAGCGGCATGAATCTCGATCCTACTTAGATGTCAAAATGTCCTGGTCATTCATTATTCTGTTTGATACGGTGTGGTAAAGGTTTTTGAAAACAAAGCTTCATTCTCTTTGCAATTAGGCAGTTCCCAGAATGGGGTGCGCATTTGATTTCGATTTATCACACACAATTACATTCTCTATTTAATTTCTAGATAACGGAGCTTCAGCGTTGTGTGGGCGTCAGTCTGCACGACACCAGCTCATCATGACTTCATGACGGTGGTGTGGCCTTGGAAATATCCTGCTCTGGGTTAGGGCAAACTCGTCAACGGACGAAAATCTCTTTCAAGGAGCATTCCACCTGTCAGTTAATATAAGGTTCGTGCAAGCTCATACAGTTTTTTCGTTCATCAACTAATATCTTTCCCCTCAGGGAGATACAACTATTGTATCTATGAGAACTAGCACCCCCATGGGGAAAATGTGTGAGGTCCCGAGGTGAGAGTTACGAAGGTCTTTTTTTGTTGGAATACATATAAGGTTCTTGTTATGTTAAGGACCACCAGTTTTCGGTTCACTGCTGTCCTGTTTTTCTGCACCTACTACTGTCTTCTTCAACTTTTATTTTGTTTCATGAACTTCTTTCTCAACTTACTATTTCCATGTCCTTTCTGCATAGATTCCGTGTTCTCTTATCTCCATACTAAATGGTGCCTCCCTCCTTCCTCCATCGAAAAGCTCTTGTTAGCGGTTGGGGAGGCTTAAACCAACATGTTATCTAACTAATATCTTATATAGCATTCCGTTATACTCCTCCGGGGGAGACGACTATTGTCTCTATGGGAATTAGCTCTCCCAGTGGGAAAATGTGAGGGCCCGAGCTAAGAGCTAGTTAGGTCGTCTGTTTGTTGAACTATAATGCTTTTGTTATGTTAAGGACCTTTTTTCGGTTCACCGCTGTCCTGTTTTCAGCACCTACTACTTTCTTCTTGAACTTAGATCTTTCTTCATGAACTTCTTACTCAACTAATTGTTTCTATGCCCCTTCTGCATAGATTCCGCGTTCCCTTAACTCCATACTAAATGGTGCCTTCCTCCTTCCTCTCTTTGGATCGCATTTATTTTGTTGCATAAATGAATGTTAAAACTAACTGATAATTATCTTTTGTTATAGTAATGCAAATCACGGGATTTTTGATGCAAATTTTTGTAACAAATACTGGCAGATCGGTTGAAACGTTTGAAAACGTATTAGCATTGCAGTGGGTAGAATCGATAAGTTAATGCTGTTATGAATGATCTGTTTTTCGTTCAAGAATTGATTGTTCTTCAATATATTTGAGCACAGCATGGACGTCAGTCCTCAATGTTCCGTTTTAATATCAGTTTGTTTTATCCGCACGACATCATTTGATTAAAATTCAACAAGCCAAATAGGTCCAAAGTTTCCTATAAAAATAGATTGTTAATAACTTCAATCCACAGCTGTTCAATAGGGTACCGATATCAAGTGTTGTATTCAGAGTTAGGTTAATCGACTTATTCTCTGATTGCAGCCAAAGCCAGATTGGCCAAATGTTGCGATCACAAGTAGAGCTTGCCTGGCTTGCTCCGAACCCAGTGGTAGTGGGAACACAGTCATTCGGCGAATGGTAATTTATTTTATTTTGTTATCATTTGCTCAGTTGATATTTACTAATGTATTCCAATTCATCAGATGCTTTAGCTGCAGTCGGGTATGATGAAGATAAGAAACTAAAGGCGTCAAAAATCCAAGAGGTCCTGCGTCGTTGCAACGATTGGGCTTGCTAAGAGACGATGGATTGAATCAGAAAAGTCGCCGGCGGAAGCCAGGACACTTCCTCAAAGTCTATTTGCTTCTTCATCGCTTACTTTGACCGCCTCTCAGTCGCCTTATTTGCTAGCTCCGTCGACATCAGGTTATAATACTCCTCCTTCCAGATGGATTTAGACGGAGGGTGCTTTCCCCGGGGCAACGCCCTTTCTCCCTCCCCACCTCTTCAAAAAAATCCTAAACCCTCGATCTAATGCCTCCCACCCCTTCCCCATGTGTGTTGTCTCTGTCACCCTTCATGCTGGAAAAACTCAGGGCGACTGACTCGGCAGTCTTAAAAGTAGGGTGCATCTCTCAGTTGCTTTGCTGTCCAATCCTCTTGCCTAATCCCAACCCAAAAAGTTTCCCCTGATCTAGAAAAGGAGCGAGGGCTAAAGTTTTAACATTGATAGATTTATTGAAAGTACGGCGTCAGTGTGATTGTTTTTATTGTGCCTGTAAATATAATTCCTTAATGAAGTACTATCGCTTCTAGGTTGCCGACTTCGAAATTATCTGTTGCTGAAATAATTTTCCATTTACTTCAAAAGTACCTGTTCACAATCGTATCGCATACTTTTCGCTGTCATGCTGTGATTAACACAGAATGGCTCAGAATAGGACTTGGATATAGCTTGTTTTACTTATTTCTTGATTCTTGAATTCTTCACAGGAACAGGAGGTATCGGCATTTCGAAAATTTCTGTGGCTGGAATGTCAATAAACGGATGTCAAAATAACATTTTCATCTACGAATTAAAGAGTTCATTTGGAACTAGTCGTTCCCTCAGGGGGATACAATTATTGTATCTATGGGAATTAGCGCTCTCAGGGAAAGATGTGAGGGCCCGAGCTGAGAGTTATGTGGGCCTTCTTTTTGTTGAAACAAAATGTTTTTGCTATTTTAAGGACGACCTTTTTCGGTTCACTGCCGTCCTGGTTTTCAGCACCTACTACTTTCTTCTTCAACTTTTATCTTGTTTCATGAACTTCTTTCCCCTACTGTTTCTATGCCTCTTCTACATAGATTCTGCATTCCTTAATATCCATACTGAATGGTGCCTTCCTCCTTCTCTCTTCGATTCGCTCGTTTTTGTAGCGGTTAGGGAGGCTTAAACTAACCTATAATCTAATCTAATCTTCATTTTTAACTTATTGAACTTGAGATATCGTCATTTCAAAAATATCTGCGGCTGGAAGGCCAAAATAATATTTTTAAATACGAATTAATGGGTTCATTTGGAACTAGTCGTTGCTGATCGTACTAACTTGATGTCGGATCTGTTCATCTATTTTTGGTTTTAAAAAGGACCCGATGTATGTAGAATTTTTCCTTCGGATTTCAAATTTGTTTTATTGAACATGAAGTGTCGACATTACGAAAATTTCTGTGGCTGAAATGTCAAAAAACGGATGTCAAAATAACATTTTCATCGACGAATTAATGAGTTCATTTAAAACTAGTATTTACTGATCGTGCTAATTTGATGTGGCATCTGTTCATCAATTTTTGGTTCCAAAAAGGGCCAATGTTGAACTTTTTTGCAGATTTCATTTTCGTCTAATCGAACAGGAGGAACCAACATTTCGAAAATTTCTGTGTCTAATAGCACCAGTTTTAGGGGAAAGTTCGATTTGAAAAATTTGAGTTGTTTAGTTTTTTATGATGTGAATGTCTTGTAAATTAAGAATTCTATAGAGTGCACAAACATCAGAGCCGCATGGAAGCGGGAGACGGAGGATAACTTCTTCTGAAGAGGTGTAGCTGTGGAGGATAACCCCGCCCTCTGATACTTGGGACTCGATAGCATTAGTGCGGGCCCTGTCGTCTCCTCATCTCACTTAAAGGACTAAGATGTGTAGTGGTTGAGAGGGTTAGTAATTGGTATTTGATGATTTTTGATAGATATTTGATGTCTAAGAATGGAAGTGTGCCAATTTAATTTAAAATTGGTAAAATTTTCTTAGTAATCGGTTGCTTGATGGGTCCTTTTGTGGTGGTAGTTTTATTTTAAATGAAAGTTATATACGTAGTGTTTGCAGTGATGAGTCGTACAAACAACCTGTAATGGAATTCTTTGCGCAACGAAGATACTTATGTAAGAATTTATTTCAATAGTCAAATGTCGGCTGTTGAAATTGAAATAAATATATTTATTGAACATCCGTAATATTTTACCCTATTTATAAATCAGTGACGATTTAAAATGACTTTATATTGTACTGTGAGACTTATCGTAATTGTCTCGTGTTCTACGATGAAGATGACAATTTGAGCCCCCTTACTGTAGCATTCATCTGCATCGCAGCTATTTTTTCTTAAAACGCATTGTTACTTGTTACAAAAGGCCTCACCCTGTAATACTAACCTGTCCAATTATCGCAATTTGTAAGAAACTTGATGAAATATGTACAGTGTTGAACAAATTTGTTGAATTTAAATAAGTTACTTCGGTAATTTTTGTGAAGTTTTCAAATTCACGGTAATTGGACAGATGCGTTTCACGAGATGTGGCTTATTGTTTTTGGAAGCAATTCGCAATTTTTGGGAAAAATCATTGCGCTGCTTATGAATCTCCCGGAATATAGGGGTTAGAGTAGCCATTTTTAACGTTAAATTACCGGTAATTAACTGGTTAATATCGTTGCCTTCGTCCAAAATTTACGATAAAAACTGGTTGTTCAACGTTAATCGGATGATAATATGAGACACTCGCGACACTAATTCCGACGATATATCGTCGGTTTATAGAAAGAAGAAGGTGAAAATCACCGGTAAATTGAGACGTAAATTATCGTTGGTCAGTCTATAAATTTCAGACTGGGATGTGTATGTCACTCACGACTATATTACAAGTAAATTATATTACAAGTAAATTTTAATTAATGTTTCGTTGATACTTCGCCATCTACCTTGATTTCAATTATATTCCATTGTGGGGTGTTACAGCTCCTCATTAGTGACAGTTGGCAGGAGAAGTCATGACTCATGGACGGTGCGACGTTCTTCAAAATCATGCTGGAAACTATAAAGATTAGGGGATTCGATATTTTCCATAAACAAATATAAAGATGTGGATGACACACAAATGAATCCATCTTAACAGAACTCGCAATGAAAATATTCTTGTACATGTACTTGTGCACTACAGCTTTTCAAATTTAATTTAAAAATGGTCAAGTTTAATTGCTAAAAGTTCAAGTTCAATTTAAAAAGTTTCAAGTTTTATTTCAAAAATGGTGAAGTTTAATTTAAAAAAGGTTAAGTTTAATTGAAAAAATGTCGAGTTCACTTTTAAGAAGATCAAGTTCAATTCTGAAAAGCTTATGTTTCTAAAATTGCATACCTAAGTAATAATAACATGATTAAAGTTTCTTTGTGAGAATGCAAATTTATTTAAAAGTAATGGCCCTGAAAATAGAGTAAATCAAATATCAGACAAATCAAGCTGCTGTGGCTTTGCACTTAATTTGACATTCTTCAAGTTTTACCTATGAATCATTTGCCAAACAGATCATCGGGTCTTAATCTGTCGACAAAAATGATCCAAGTAAACTTATGTAATAAGTAACTGTGACAATTAGCAAACTGGACCGACTGAAAAGTTAAACATTACACAGCTTCAAAATTATATTTAAACGATAAGGCTACTACAATAATGGCCTATTATATCATGTTATATAATACATGTTGTATTATACATAAAATACAATACCAAATTAGAAGACAATCTCTGAACAAAAAATTCCATTTTTACACATTTAGACCATAGCTAAGTGCATTCATACGTAATCTCCCATCTTTGAATTTTCTAACGCAAGTATTCCAGCAAAATGCTTCTGAATATGATTGTAGGAGCGTAGACATAGCCAGGGTGTTATGGCATTAATGGATTCATCTATTACTTCTTCAAGGAAGAGCGTTCGGTGCTCAGTAATGGTCATTCCTTCCGGCGTGGAGTTCAGCATCTCTGGCATTCTGGTTGCTAATAAGCGCTTCATTTTTGCTTTCATTGTACTACAACATTCTTCTATGGGATTAATTGGTGCACTGTAAGAACTTGCTCGAAGTAACATAGCGCCAGAAAATTCTTCTTCATCAAAAACAGTTTCAAGATCTACATGGACTGTGGCGTTATCACATTCTACCATGACATTGTTAAGAGGCTCTGTTACTGCACGCAACATTTCACGAAGCCAATCTTGACAGTCTTCTTTTCGGTAACTTTCTCTCTGCCTCTGCAGAAACACGAGACCCTGTTGGGATATCCCTGCGATAACGATACGATAAGGTAAAACAATATGTATGTAAATTTTTAAAAATTGAACTTGATCTCTTTTAAAGTATAGCCTCGTGGGACTTTTTAAAAACAACTTGATCTTTTTAAAATCAAACTTGAGCGTTTTTAAGTTGACCTTGAACTTTTAAAATTTAAACTCGAGCTTTTTTAAATTGAACTTGACCTTTTTGAAATTTTAAAATTGAAGTCGAACTATTTTAAGGGGAGATTTATCCCCAAAAAAAGATGAAGTTTAAAAACGTGTTTTTATTCATTGAAAAGTACGCATACATGTAGTGAACATGTTGTTAAACTTTCATTCACTTATGTCCAACAGAAGTGTGTCAAAAGGGAGGGCGAGAGAGCCGTAGGAGTGAGCAGCGCGCCTATATATTATATATTTCAGATAATTTTTATTTGGGAAATATTCCTATCTGGCAACCTTTGACAAGCTCTGAGTCCATGTACGATGGTGTCCCAGCTGTCAGTGCACCCCAGAACTGATATGGGAGGTTGTATCTTACCTACGAAAGAGCCGCCGCCCTCAGCATATGCCTGTATAAAAATGGCTGCTTTGCACATTCTGATAGACGGCTTTCTACACCTAAGACAGGTTTCAGTTTTTGAGCTAAAAATATGATTTTGAAATCCAATGAACCGACGGAAATGCTCTACAACTGTACGTGGGCTTTATTTGATTTTCCAAATAGGAAATGAACTACTCATTTTTGAGGGGAAAAAGTGTGAAAAAATGTTTTTTTCCATTTTTTTCATAAAGGATTTCGAAATTAAAAAAAAAATCCCGTAGAGTGGTAGAAAACACAATTACGCTTGGTTTGATACCAATTTCATCTCTGTAGCTCTAAATTTATGGGGGATAGTAGATTTTTCCGCAGAACCCTCTTGCTTCCGTTTTCATCGAATAACTCGTTTTCATTGGGGCAAATGGAAAAAAAGTAGATCGACTAACACCCATTATTTTCCAATTTAGCATTTCTGTATCAAGTTTCATGAAGATCTGTCAAACTACAAAGATTATATGGATCTGGGATAACCCCTCCCTTAAATTGAACTTAAACTTTTTTAAATTGAACTTGAGCTTTTTAAAATTAATGTTAAAAAGGTGTAGTCGAAAAATTTTGTTTACTGTACAGCCCAAGCAACTTTTTAATTTAATCTTCTCCAAAGATTTTGGGTACAGATTATTAACAAAAACCTGTAGTAGTCGTTTTTTTTTTTTGATTGCCAATCAAAACGGTATTTTTAGCTTTAAAACCAGGATTTTAATTAGAGATTTTATGTAAAATGAAACAAATGAGTTGAAAAACTTAAAACTGCCAAAATTGATTTGTTTAGTAATACACCCTGGTTTGTATTAGTATATACACTTGTGTACTCAGGGTCGACAGTCAATATGACATCGAGAAACTGAAAATGATTGTTAGTTAACTTACACAGAATGAATTCCAGAACAGAGTTTTTATGAAATCTTTTGATCGATGTTCTCATTAATTTTCTTCAATTTGAGAAGTAAACGAAATTACATTAAGTAAATGCTGATCTATCGTTTTTACGTGAGCTGTTCGTGCGAAATTCGTTTTATATCCAAACGAATATATTGAATTCGGCTTTTTTGGATTTAATTACTGAATAAACACTCAAAGTTTTGACCACTTTTCCTACCCTAATGAACAAGCAGTCTATGAAACAAATATTTAACAGTTTCAACGTCATGTAATATAGACCGAAGGATAACACTGGAACGAACATTGAAGCGATGGCATCGTACGTGAAGAAAAATATATCTTTCAATGTGGGGGTCCATTGATCATACAGCATGGCACCGATTTGTGAACGAAATTTTAGATCAAATTCCACAGTAGTTTGAAAAAAGAATTAATTCTCGTAAGCGAATTTCTAAGGAAAGTGTTTCCACAGCGATCATTCGAAGGGAAATCTTCATAACGGTTCAAATGAAAAATTTACATTCGCAAAATATTTATCAAACAAGCATTTTAATACAACAGATATAATAAAATGAATTGAGGTCACTTCAACGATTTTTAAAAATTGATCCGATTCGTTGGAAATTTGGCCAGTATATGTATTTATTGAAGAAAAACATATTTTACTCAGGTATTTTTTTCGATATAGGCCTTTTTTGAAAAATACGAAATATATATTAGTTTTTGGTACATTTTTATGGATATTTCAAAAGAATAGAAGTCATTCAATTTTTATGCTAGAACAAAACCAAAGACAGTTTTAGAATCCTTGAAGCATTGTAAACAAAGTTACAGTAGAAAATTTTCCATTTTCAACTTATCGTTTTTTAATATAAGATATTTTATCACTAACACGTTACCTGCGAAGGGACTCACCGGTGGTCACTGAGGGGATTTTCATCATGCTGCTGACCGACCTGCAGTTACTAACTCAATTCTTATACATACTCAATGAAAGCTAAGTGAAGGCATGATCCAGTTACTGTTTGCTATTTTCAAAATTACACACTACAATTGACTTTTAATTTGAATTGAATATTGAGCTGCAGTTTAACCATCGCAGGAAGCGTGTTAACTAACATATACGCCAATTTTGGGTTTTAGCTTGAAAAAAACAATTGTTTGGAAAATTGGGGAAAAAACTACGGTAACTTCGTTTGCAATGCATCAAGGATTTTAAAACTGTCTTTGTTTTTTTCCTAGGATGAAAACTCACCGACTTCTTTTGAATGTTGCAAATTAGAGGTTTTGGGTATCAGCCAAAAACGAAACTATTTGTTGAATTGTAATATAATGGACAATTAATGTAATTGAATGCTGTTTTCATTTTCATTTCGATAATCTCCATGCATAACTTCACATTCACACTGTGAATGGTAAGTTACAAAAAAAATAATAATATAAAATTTTCTTTAGGAAAAAAATTATGAAATTTTATACTTGAAGTCTGATTCTTATGAAATTTGATTATTTTATGTAACTCTTGAATAGAAACACAATTTCTTCAGTTCAATTTTTCGATTCAGGCCTTAGTTTTTTGAAAAAATTGGATACATTGGTTTTTTAGTTCATTTTTATTGAAATTTCAAATGAATGGAAATCATTGAGTTTTTATGCTAGAACAAAACCAAAGACATTTTTACAATTCTTGCGGCATCGTAAACAAAGCTCCGGTTTTAATTTTTCGATTTCTCGTTTTGTTTTCTTTTTATATGAGGTCGAAATGGGGTCGAAAATTCAGGATTTTTGGTTCCCTTGCAACTTTCTGAAGGGGGGGATGCCGTAGCGCCATAACATGTTAGGACCGATTAGTCCACCACCTAAGGATCCTTTTTCAACAAAAACATAAAAGATGCTCATCGGACCGACAGGGACCTGGCAGGGGCCTGGAGTGACCCCCTCAAGAACAGTGGCAATGCCTGTGCAGAATAATTCCTCTAATGAATAAACAGGACATGTTGTTGATTTGGGTAGCCATTCCCATTTATACACAACGACGCGACAAAACTTTACTTCGGTGCGTACCTCGTTACACTTTTCACGTTATTTGAAGCATGTGCTCGGGGGAACGTCTACCCATAATTCTGAAAATTCCTGATTTGTGTCTTATTGCTTTATTCGCAAGAGATATGCGTACTTCACAACTTCACTTTTACAAGCTAGTGAAGGTTCAGAGCGTTCTGTGTTTCGTGAGAGGGAGAAACGAGGGGGGAAGGGGGTGGATTTGAATGCAGCTGCTACACCGGGCAGTCACAGCATTAGACACGAACCAGAAATAACTGGATTATATTTTGTTGGTCTTTTTGACGCAGAACTCCTCTGTTTACAATCTAGCAAAGCTACACAACGTTCTTTGCTCCGTGAGAGGGGGAAACGAACGGGGGGAAGGGGAGGGAGCGCGTCGAGGAGGACGCCGCAGCGTGCGCTCCTGGAGCGGTGATACGTATCTGTGATACCCCTTGTGGTACCGGTTCCTTCAATGAACCATGAAAAACTTACAAGAAGAAATATTCATATGTTTAGATAGTTTTCGGAACGTCAACCGCGTTAATTTTTCCAAGCAACCTAGAATGCATATGAAAAAATGAAGAATGGCACAAAAATGCGCTTCCTGAACAGTTGAAGATAAAAAGTTGAAAAGCTATCTCCTCCAAAAGGTACTATTATAGAGCACTGATTTAGGTCTCATTGAATGCACAAAGAGTTGCTGCTTGGCTAGACGTGGGCTCGTTATGAAACTCGTAGTCATGTTTTGGTTACACTGAAAAATGTACGGAAAAAGCATGACTTTTAGAATTTTTATTAAATTTAATGAAAAATTTAATTTTGAGAACTTCATAACAAGCCCACGTCCAGCAATGCAGCAACTCTTTGCGCATCGAATGAGATCTAAATCATTACTTTACGGTAATAACTATAGGAGGTGGTAGCTTTTGAAAATACCCTATTTTTTGTCCATTTTCCATAATTGTCTCCGCAATTATGGCGAAAATGGGCAAAAGTCATGATTACGAGCCCTATTTACCTTCTAAAATACACAAGTATACCAAATTTCATAGTTCTGGATCCCATAGAACAAACGTGAGAGCCATTTTCTCGATTGTGTCCGGACGTTCCCCTTAACGTCATTTTTCCTATGCATTTTTCCTATGCTTCCAAGTCAACTCCAGGTCCTTGATTTTCAAGCTATTTGCGTCCTCGTAACTGACCAGCTGGCAACAAAAGTTTTTCCGTCAACTTCTACGTCTTTTTTTGTGGCTCAAATTCTAAGGTCAAGATTTCATTGCTCTATCTTTCTAAATCAACAAAAAATGCTCAAAATTTCTAGGGCATATTTTGTAGCAATCGCATTTTTTTTGAGGAAGATTTACGAGTAAGGATTTAATTTCTGCCCTTAAAATTGTACACATTTTAACGTAAAATCTAATCAACTTGATGGTCGCATCTAGGTGGGGTTACAACGAGAGGTCTAAGATGCCAGGCGTAATTCCTCCAGAGCTGCATCGAACTGTGCGCACGCAGAGGGTTAGTGTGATGCTCTTTAGCATGAAATAATAATAGACAAGTCTGTATTAAATTGGTTTTAAACCAAGAATTTAACTAAATTAGCATGTCCTACTGTTGCGTAGAAAACCTAACTCTAAGGCTCCTTTCACGCCAAACCTAAGCAGACATAGATAATGTACACTTCTATTCACACGCGATAGGTTTTCACGCAGCGTGAAAGTTCACGCCTGATGCCGAGTGTGTGTCTGCTAAAAACGCAACGTGAAATTTCACGCAAAAGTTTAGCTTTCAATGGTGTTCAAGGCTACCTTGCACACTGTGCGTATTTTCACGCACAGTGTGACCTCGCAGTGCGATTCAGACGAAAAATTGGAGCTAAAAGGAGGAGTAATCTCATTAATCTCTAACATAAAAAAAGCAAGAAATAACTATCCTCACAACAATGTCTCACGAACATCTGGAGCTGCGACATACTGCNTAGCTTTTCAGTAAACAAAGTTGCGTTATTATTATTGGTAAGTTTGGAAGACGTGTGAATGAGGGAGTGTAGTCTTCTTGACTTCAGCCACCCTCCCGCTAGGGAGGGACTCGGCTTAGGTAAGATAGATAGATAGATTATTATTGGTCTACATATTTGTTTTTTATGGATTGAAATTCTACGTAAAAGTATCTTTTCAGTAAATAAAGTTTTGTTTTTGTTTATTTCTTACATATTTTTTATATGGATTGGAATACTAAATAAAAATTTTTGTACTAAAAAAAGTTTTGTAATTATTATTGCCATTATTACAACCTACTTACTTAGCAAGATCGAAATACTTTACCTGAGGGTTAAAGCCAGTTTTTCAATAGCAAGTACAGCGTCCCTAATCTGCGTGTTGTTGTGGGTTAATTTGCCTTGGACGTATGACAGCAATTCGTCAAAACTTTCATCAGACATACGGAAGTAATTGAAGAATTTGGCTTCATCTTCCCTTAATTTTGCAAATAGTGTGGCAAATTCCCCTTCTTGCGACCTTAAACGGACTATTTTATGTACCCAGCACCGCCTTCTTCTCTTCTTTGCTGTCTTTTATACAGCAAGTATAAAAGGAGAGCTTTCTTTACTTTACTCTGAGCAGCCATTAAAACCCAGTCCACAAACACTCGTGAGCACTCTCGGAGAACAGCAATGCAACACTGATAGAATCAAGCGTAAAAAAATGCCTCGTGTGACCGATTGAGCGTGAAAGGAGCTTAAATTCTACGCTCTGAGACGTTACCATTTCGAAAAACTGCCCCATGAGGGCCGAGGGCTCCACATTATTCGCATGAGTGGGTCTGCACTTGAAGTGAGGGATAGACGCTGCTTCACACTCCAGCTAGGGGCATTGTCTAAGTGCCCAATTGTGTTTGTGCGTACCGGTAATTTTTCATAAGGATGTGCAGAGTAGGAAAATGTCGAAATCAACTACAGCTACATCACTCATCCAAGAAAGACTATTTTATTCATCTAGCCAAAAGAATGAATAACATTCATCAATATTGAGAATTCAATTTTATTGCCAATTTGTCATCAACATTAGAGTGAAGATAGCTTTAAGGCCTACGTTTGTACTAATTATATGTTTTGCATTTGCTCGTGAGAGTGCGAATTATAACGTCGAGTTAGGCTTGGTTTTCGACATCGATATTTGACGCAGAAATTGCTCCATGAAACTAATAATAATTTATTCGCATGATTCTGTTCAACATCAGGATTAGTTCCAACTGTGCCAATTAAGGACAACATTTTCTTTGGTTTACTACATTATATCATTTGTCGTTTTTCGCAAGACGTTTGTATGTGTGGCTTTAAAGATGTTTACAATGATGCACATCTAACGTTTACATTTCACTTAACGTTTACATTTCACCGTCCTGTTGTTCATTAACTTCTGCCTTCATTCCAATTTTAAGCTCACTTTGCATGTTGTACTTTCTCAAATGCTTCTCTAGGAGATAAAAATTTTAATCTTTGAAGCGTTGTCGTTCTTTACCCTAGTCTCTCATACATACGAGTCAATTTGTGTTGACAATTCAATTTCTTTGTCTTTGCTCCGAAACAAAGTGCCTCCATTGGTGGGTACCCACTCTCGCCATGAGGATCCAAATGTCATTTAAACCTGCCATAATCAAAATTATCAAACTAAAGTAAAATATTCCTTCTAAAAAAAGTGTTGAAAGTGTTCAACCCTTACCTTCACAAGGAACCCAGCTCCCTCAATCTTCAAGATGGCGCCTAGAAACAAACGACACAGCGGCAGCAGCAGTGAGTTTCAGTCAAAGTTTGGACCATATCCTGATAGGTCTAGCTCTAACGAAAGACGGCAAGGAAGCGGTCTCTTTCCTGATATAATATGCCGACTGAATAATGACAAAATTTGAAAGTGAAATGGAAAAAGTCCAAAATGAAATAAGTAACGCTAAAACATTATTTGAAACACTAGCGGAAAAAGAAGCAGCACACAAAGGAATTCTCGAGGACCAAATTAAAAAATTAAATAGCCTAGTCTCCTCGATCGCAAAAAAAATGATGAGCGTGAAGAGTTAGAAAACAGGAAATGCACTCTCGTCCTCTCTGGTGGGGAACTACCGCACTCACATGCGGACGAAAACTGTAAAGAAACAGTCCACAAACTTCTGAAGGACAAAATCAACATCGACCTCAGTGATACTGACATCATGTCAGCTAACAGAATAAGGAGAAACCCTGTAACTGGAAACGAAGATCGAAGAAGCATTGCTTTCGAACTTAAAAATAACAAGAAACTCGAAATTTTGACCGCCTGCCGAGTGAGTAAACCAAAGTTCTTCGTAAATGAGTTTCTCATAAATTCTTGAGATAACTTTATGTACACTTTGAGAGTAGCCATAAAAACTTCCCGGAGAAAATAGGTATCCCGAGAAGTCAGGACGGAAACATCATCGGATCTACCCCTAGAAAACCGGATTCAAGACGTCATCAGATTAACACGACAGAAGTGCTCGACCAATACCTGATGCTGCAACTGAACATGTTATCGAAACAGATCTTGGGTGATTAGTAATTAGTATTCTGCTGACTATCAGCTAAACTTCAAATCACTCATACTACCACAGAAATGATCCAGAAATGCCAGAACGCCCCTCTATACTTCCCGAGCCATTTGCGCTATAGATATCTATATGATTTCCACCTTGTTCTCTCTCCCACCTTATCTTTGTGTAACTTGCCGGACATATTATTACTACGTGACCTTTATAACTAACCTCCAAAAATCAATTTCAACCTTTATAAGATTAGATATTTCACTTTCACCTCAATGAGATATCATGTCACTTTCATAACATGTAACTGTCACTGATTAGATGTGTCACTGACGCCTAAATTTCATAACTTGAAACAATGATTTCATGTTTTATAACTTCATGTTTCAAAAATCAATCTACACCTTTAAAATATTAAATATATCACTTTCACCTCTATTAGATATCACGTCACTTTCATACCTTGTAACTGTCACTGATTAGATATGTCACTGACGCCTAAATTTTATAACTTTATATTAAAATTTTATCTTCTATAACTTCATGTTTCAAAATCAATTTCAACCATTATAAGATTAGATATATCACTTTCACCTGAATTGTGACAATTGTATGACGGACAGAGCTAGTCATAGATACTCCAAAATGTATCTAGATACTAGATACAAGGCCAAAATGTATCTAGTTACTAGATACTAGATACTTTTCCTTTAATTCTCTTTGGCTCACTACTTCATGGTACAACATACATCAAAAACCCTTATAACACTAAAATATACACCCAGGAGGAATTTATCCAATGAAACATGTACAAAATATATCTTTATTCCATTCTTTATACATCTTCAGCAATACTATTAATAATTAACCCAGTTAACATGAAAACTAGGACGGAAAAGCTAACTGCCGAGTATAACATAAAATTGGCAGCTTGTTAATAATACATTATTTTAAATCAACATGAATGATAAAATGATGATATTCAACTGTTCGGACACTTGTGTGGTAGAACGCTGAGCATTCAACTCTTTATATCGTGCGAAGAATCTGATGTTGGAGCGATCTGATCAGCCGAAACATTTACTGAATGAAGCAATAAACAGATAGCCACAACATCAGATTCTTTCCATGAAACAAAGAGACTAAGAGTTGAATGTTCAGCGTCCTAGTACTTAATAATTACCATTCACAATCCTTTCAAAAGAAGTACAGTTCTACTGTAAATCTAAATAAACCCTAATCATAATGCGATGTTTACATCGTTGATTAACAAATCGTAATGGGAGCAGTTGTAAGTGCCGTCCGACAAGGCGTGATGGTGCTTTCCAGCGTCTTCAGTACGATGACTAGAACTAGAAGATGGCCCATTTTCATTCACCTCGATGTCCGAATCACTATAAACTTGATCTTGAGCTTGTGTAATCTTAAGATATTTTTCCCTTTTTTTCTGGTGTGGGACGTCACTGAATGTACGGAATATCTCTTACTGACAGATAGTTTGGTTGCGCGACATAGGTTAGGTTTTGACCCGCTTCATAAGAGTTCCAAGTTCTAACCAGTTTTAATCTGCCGTTGGGATTGTTCACTGCGGTTTGAGTCTAGCTATAATCCATTAGTGATACGACACCTAGGGTTAGAGACATACTGTCACGGTTTCGGTAAACAATTTGAATGATAAGAATAAGATCACCCTATGATCATATTTGACGAAATTTCGATAAACGACTGACTGAACGGAACCAAACGAACACGTTCTTTTCACATTTGAACGAGTCACGCTGCCAAACATCATACACTCAATCTCTATGTCTATGCTAACAATAAATGAACATGGTCAACGGTAAACAGTAGTTAATGATTCGAACTCATGGAAAAATAATTAGCTCTTGATTGCTGACATGTATATTTATTATTTGATTTAAAAAATAATGAGAATTGAAGTTTGCAGTTAATATTATTAATTTGTTACGTATCAAATTAGGTTATACGACTCGACATAGCTTTAAAATGAAGGTAATAGCAAAGACTATAGATTTAAATGACATTTTTGTTAAAAACGAACGTTTCGACCCCTAAGGCATCATCAGCGGATATCTGAAAAATTACACGGAAAAACATACATTCATAAACTGAAGAAATACTATACACAAAAAAAAAAAACGGTAAAATGCTAAACAGAAGCTATTTTTGAAGAGCGAGACGACTGCATTTTGCTATTATACTGTTAAGCATTTTACTGTTTTGTTTTACTAAGTAATTACAAACATGAACTTTCAAGCAGGGTAAAATTTAGGAACCTAGTTTGATAAACGGAGCAGACTAGAAGAGGGAAGTGCCCTGGACGAAGCTTGGCATGAGACTGATGGCGTGAGTTATTCAATCGATCCTTCAAAGAAAATTGTCGGCAGGCCGTATTTCAAGCCACGAAAACTAGAAACATTCTTCACTACCAGACTTCGAGAACGGGATCTTCAGCGCGCGGGCGTGGTCTACAAGCTTGCCTGCTCAGAGGAAAGCTGCCAGGCTTCCTACGTAGGACACACCACCTGCACGTTGGAGAGAAGAGCAAAACAGCATCGTTATTCATCCAGCAGCATCTTCAAACACTTCAGAGACGACCACCAAAAAGAACCACCCAACTTGGATGCATTTCTTCCAGCTTTCAGCATAATGCACACCTACTCCGACACTGCATCAGTAAAAGTTGCAGAAGCCTTAGAAATCAGGACACATGCACCGATAATAAATGTAAAGTTCAACGAATTTTCCAGCTACCTAAACTTGTTCACATGAAGAAGCATGCCGAGAACAGGAGGGAACTTCCGTACTTAAGGCATCGTCAAGAACTCACGCCAGCAGTCTCATGCCAAGCTTCGTCCAGGGCACTTCCCTCTTCTAGTCTGCTCCGTTTATCAAACTAGCTTCCTAAATTTTACCATGAACTGCTCAAAATTTCTGTTTTTTTAATGTATAATTTTTCTTAAATTCATGAATGTATATTTTTCCGTGTATTTTTTCAGATATCCGCTGATGATGACCTTAGGGTTCGGAACGTTTGTTTTTAACAATTTTTTTTAAGTCGATAGTCTTTGCTATTACCCTCTTCTTATTATTTTGTTTTAGAACAATTTTCGTGTTTCACAAAAAATGTACAAATAGTATGTAGCACCGATGGAGATATTTGTGAAAGTATC
Organism: Platorchestia sp. MABIK; assembly: GCA_014220935.1. NCBI lineage: Eukaryota > Metazoa > Arthropoda > Malacostraca > Amphipoda > Talitridae > Platorchestia > Platorchestia sp. MABIK. Next base: position 89,881 of record JACJUY010002370.1, on the reverse strand, counting down.
TAAAGATACTTGTATCGAGATACTTTTCAAATGTATCTAGATACAGCAATTAGATACTCAATTTCAAATGTATCTAGATCCTCACTTAAATACACAAAAAAGATCTAGAGACAGTATCTAGATACTGACCAGCTCTGATGACAGATGAATGTGAACAATTATGATAGATGTTCGTATGTGAACTTTGTGACAACGCTTTCAGCAATTTGTACTCACCTATGTTGTGATTGTTGAACTCCAATATTATTCGCTCATGGACTGCGTATGTGTGTACTCACGAAATCGCGTTAGATTTTATCTTTTTTCTTTCTCCCTTCCTAAGCTACTTTTAGGTAGGAATATCTTTCTCTATCTTAAGTCTGTATTTAACTTTTTTTCTAAGTTATAAATTGCTTACTGATAACTAGTTTTAAATGACTGATCACTCTGATGCATTCGATTCAATTGACCCAGATCTCAATCATTTGAACAGACTTCATCCAAACCTAAACGGAGCTGAAAATTGCAAATTTACTAATACATCAAAATTCTACAAACCAAACAAATAACTCGCAATGGTTTTTCGCTGCTGCATTGGAACTGTAGGTCACTCTTTCCAAAATTGGAAGATACAATTCACTATAACTGCAATGAAGTATTACCTCGACGTGATTAGCTTCACCGAAACCTGGCTAGATGACTCAACTGAAGACATGGTTAGAAGGGAAAATTATAATTAACTGATGATGGTGGTGATTGATAATTATCAGTCACCACTCGCTACGCAATAATAAGCGGGGCGGAAGCATCTGTACGTACATATCTAAGCACATAGACTCGAGACTCATAGCAAGTGCAACTATGAATCAGGATCATATAGAGTCACTATTCGTAGAACTGACTAGAAATGGGAAACGAATTATAATTGGAACGATGTACAGGCCTCATACAGCCTGTTCTGTATTCTTTCTGAATGAGCTAATCGTATTATGTCGCAGTTCAACAGGTCTTTATACTTTGACATCATAATCTCCGGTGACCAATTATGATTTACTGAAACATGAAAGCTGTGAACCAATCTCAAATCTCCTAAATGTCTTTCAGTCTAAATCTTTCCTTACGATCATCACAAGGCCTACAAGAATATCCTCAGAGTCTACTACGCTGCTCCATAATATCTTCATGACAGACCCAACTGATTTTCTAAGTGGAATAATTACTTCTGATTAATCAAATCATTTTCCAGTTTTTCTTATTAAGAAAAATGGCTATGTCACTTGCACCAAGCCACGGGCTGAAACTTACTCATGTAAACGAATCGAATTTAGGAGAAATACGCACCGTTCTAGATGAATTATTGTCAAAATTGCACACCTCTCAACAAAACAATAATACAACGAGTATTAATGTAGTAGTGGTAAATTTGACTGAAACTATAATGACCGCACACAATCAGTGTTGTCCAATTGTAACTGGTACAATTACACCGAAAAATAGGCAAAAGACCTGGATCACTGCAGACATCGTGATAAATATAAAGAAACGTCAAGCGTACCTAATCCTCCTTTGCGAAGGACGAACATCTAAAGAGATGTTTAACAGATTCAGAAACTATGTGACGAACCAGATAAGGACACAAAAAAGCTACTTTACGCTCAAGTTTACTCAGTTTAAAGCAGACATTAAAAAACTTGGCGCCTACTCAATTCTTGCTATAAACCGAATAACGCCGATAAGAAAAAATGGAATCTGTTGTTCAAGATAATGTAAAATACTACGAGAAGAAAAATGTTGCATATCTCTTCAATAATTTCTTCGTAAACGTAGGGAAAACTTTAGCTGATAGTATTTCAAGTAAACCTACTGATCACCTGGAATACATGGATCATATTCGTGAACACAACTCTTTTTTTACGCCTACCAACTCTTCCGATGTAATTGCATGCAAAAACAACCTGAAAAATAAATCAAGTGGGTTACAAACGTTTTCGACTTGAGTACTTAAAGTTATTGCTGATATTGTAGCCCGGCTCATTTCAAATATTATTAATCAGTCTCTCTTCCTAGGCACTTTCTCGAACTCCCTCAAAGTTGCTAGAGTAACCACTATCTTTAAAAATGATGAAAAAACCTGTGTAAACAATTGTAACCCTATGTTTGTTTTATCAATTATTTGCAAAGTATTCGAGAAAATTGTATATAAAAAGTTTATTCTGATTTAAAAAAAAGTCATTCCGCTATGATGAACGATACTCTCAAAACTACACTATTATGGCACTCGAGGGGTTGCCCATGATTGGTTCAGATCATACCTAGCAAATTGGAAGCAATTCGCTGTTTATGACGATGCAAAATCGGACCTACGGACAATTAGCCATGGAGTTCCACAAGGATCTGTCCTATGGCCTCTCCTATTTTTAATTTTTGTCAATGATATTATTAAATCAACATCATTTTCCAAATTCATACTTTTTGCAGATGACAGCACGCTGTCTACGGTCCTTCTAAACCAAAATCCCGCTCTGATTGCGGAAAGTATAAATAACAAACTCCAAAAGTTTTCAATGTGGCTTAAAGCTAATAAAATATGCCTTAATATCGATAAAACAAAATATTTTACATTCTCATACAAGAAAAATGTGCCTGTCACACGCATTAAAACAAGCGAAGGTGAAATCGAAGAAACCGATTCATGGAAGCTCCTGGGCATCATAATAGATAAACATCTGACCTACAAAGAGCACCACATAGGTCATATTAGTACGAAGTTATCAAAATCCATCGGAATCCTAAATGAAGTTAAAAATTTCCTGCCTGAAACAGTTTTGCAGATGTTTTACCGAACGCTCATTTCACCATACCTACAATACGGACTAGAAGCATAACACGCAACTGATAAAAATATAACCAATACACTGTTTACTTTTCAAAAAAGAGCCATCAGAGCGGCAAAGAATCTAGAATGTAATGCTCACACAAATGATTCATTCAAAGTTCTACAAATACTTGAACTTACGGATCTCTACAAACTCTCCATATGTAATTTCATTTATAAAACATACACCAATGATGGCAACAATAAACTCAAACAATTACTAACTGCCCAAACTGGTCGTCACGACAATTTAACCCGTAATAGAAGCAAATTCACGCTTCCTTATTATTCAAAGGCTCAGTCGCAACACAGTATCCTCTTCGTTTTAACTAAAACTTTGAACTCAATCCCTGTGGAGATCCGTAAAAGTAATTCTTAAGAAGTATTCAAAATGAATCTTGAATCTCATTTCCGATCAGAATACCAGTCGTGTAAGATAACCAAGTCAAATCTTGTCACCTACATGACTGGTCCAGATAATGTAATTTGCCATGGTTAATATCGTTGGTCTTCAGTCTGCTCTTAAATCGTTTAAATATACTGTCAACATCTAGTCCGTATAAACTATTTTGTAAAATGAAGCCTCGAATATCTAGCTAACTATTTCATTGATCAGTCGTCTAGGTTAAAGTTAGTTAGGTTAAGCATTATTGTACACCCTATAATAACGTTGATGGTAGGATACCGTAGAAGTCTCTGAACTTATTCGGGCCCACAGGTAGCTATACTCAAATTTGACCATTGTACTAGACTTAAGAAACAATCTACCTCTGTGTCACATGTGGTAAAATATATATATATATATAAAATTTTTGATTGATCTGGTCTCTTAGCTATTTTGCTGTATCATTGTGATTTCTTCAGGGCACCTAATTATACTTGATGGGAGTAATAAATGTCCAAAACCTCAACACTTGAGAAATTCTTACTCTTTGGGTCGATAAAATTTGTGTCTGAACTCTCTTAAACTACCTTGACTTATCCGACCTTACCTCACGCGGCGTTTTTTCTAGTAAAATTCATCATAGCTTCTCAATCTTCTTTTAGAACCAACACTTATGTCGGAGTGTCTCCATTTACTTCCATTATAGTAAAAAGTCTCAATAAAATGAGAACACGTGCAAAATTAGACGGTAATAAAAAATCTTTATTCGGTCCTGGGCTATCATTTTAAAGAACAGGTGCTACGTTGGCTTTCGTCATGATACCGTTCAATTAACACAAACTTGAAAACAATAAATCTTGGGGGGTTAAGGGAGGCTTGCTATGGAAGACAATACACATGAAAAATATTCGTATACAGATGAAAGTCTAATAAAACCCATTTCAATCGTGCGGAAGATCTAATAGAAAATATTTGGTGCAATTATAAATAGTAGTACGCAGTTTCAAATAACGAACACATGTGCAGATACATAGGATTTTCCCTTTTAGCCCTAGTAAGATATGTTCCCAACCTTCAACTACGCACATAATGTATTGTCACTTAATTAATAGGCACCAAATAATTTTCCATGCAGTTATCTTTGTTAACTGTGGAACGGCGTACAGTTTGTACGTCAATGTTTGTACAA
>JACJUY010002370.1:60624-79216 GCA_014220935.1 Platorchestia sp. MABIK | reverse complement strand
CTTTCACTCATGGCAGCAGAACAACCCTCATGTCATCCATGAACGTCATCACCAACATCGCTACACTGTCAATGTTTGGGGAGGTATCATGCACAATCAACTCATTGGTCCATACATTCTGCCAGAGCGTCTTACTGGAGATGTGTACAAAATCTTTCTTGAAGAAGTCCTTCTTGGTTTATTGGAAAATGTGCCATTAGGCATTCGTAGACGACTTTGGTTTCAACACGATGGAACTCCGGCACATTTTGCTCTAAATGTGCGACGGTTTCTTGACCAACAATTTCCAATTCGATGGATTGGCCGTGGTGGTGCTGTGTCCTGGCCACCGAGATCACCTGATTTGACTCCTTTAGATTTTTTCTAATGGGGGCACTTGAAATCTCTGATTCATGCGACACCTGTGGAGTCGGAAGAAGACCTTGTCGCTCGAATTCAGTCGCTGCTGGAGATATCGCTGACAATCAAGAAATGTTTGGCAACGTACGCAACTCGCTTCGACGAAGGTGTCGTGCGTGTATCGATGTTAATGGTCGAAATTTTGAACACCTTCTCTGATACGTTACTTTCTATTATTTATTAAAGTGCCTCATGTTAGTTAACGTTTTTCACTACCCTCGTGTGTTATTATTGAACATTAGTGCATGTGGTTAACTAGGATCGCCGTGAATTCTTGAAGCGCAGCATTAAAAACTGTTAAGCCCAATAATTAAAAAACTAAGCGTTTTTCGATAATTTTTCACTGATGAAAAAGTGTTTAAATTTGCTTTTTTTTACTAGTAGCCGAAGTTTGTACCAAGAGTTCCACCAACACCATGTAGAAACTTAAATAGAAACTATGGCGCACTGTGTCATAGTTCCGCATGAGTCGTACCAGTTCCTGTCAAACAATAGCATTTTAAAATACTTTGATTGATATTGTATTTAAATGATATACTTTATGAGTAGGTTTTCTGACAAGTGAGTTGTGAGACAATTTTTCTACAGTTCATTTCATAATTTATTTTTCAAATAATAGATCTTTTCTTTTTTAACTTGCCAGACAAAAATTGCATTCAAGAGACATGCACATACTTTCTAGAGGTATCAAAACTTATATTCAAGTATGAAATATGGAAGGAAATTACGCTGATAGAATCTTAATTAAAATGACCTTTGTTTTTACGAGGGAGATTGTAGTGTCGTACTATCGACACAACTAGTGGTATTGTGGCAGAAGCTTTAACTTTACTTCAGTTCCCTGAGCCGCAACTCGGGAGAAGGATAAGTATACGCACAGCAAGGCTCTTAGTAATGTACTGATTCCATCGGTGACAGACCTTACTTATAACTAGCAGTGCCCGGAAGTCGAACAAGGACTTTCCGGTAGTTGTAAAGCGTGGCAGAGGCAAGGCACCATAAAGGACTTCTGTCTGTCAGTTCCGGCGTTTTATGACTAATCCGGCTCAGAGACATGCGAAACCCAAGTGCAATAAAAGAAATCCGGCGGCGCCGGTCTTCCAATGCTCACTGCGAGATACAACAGAGATGTATACTGTTTGCAAAATTGTTCCCAAAATCGAATGAGTAACATAAACTGCATTGAACGCATCTCTTTCGCTATGTTACAATTCAATTTCACATACCACTGCTATTCGCCTCATGACTTGGAATTACTGTTCGCTCTTTGACAGATGCAGCAAAATGAATGATGGACGATAAAGCACAAGCGGCGAAAAGTAACAAGGTTAGACATGATCGGAAACAGAGAAAATACTCATGAAAAGAAGAAAATAATTTCAAAAGGAGACTCAGCATTTGCTTAACATGTTAGCGAGCTGAAATACCCATTTATAGATTATTATCTCCAGTTAACGTTCGCAAGTTCAGCTCTCAAGTCTCATTACCAACTGTTGAAGCAATTTTTCGTATCCTCTGGTAAGATGAATAGAAAAACTTAACGTGATGGAAAAAATGAATAGTGTTCTGATATCAGTAAGATAATTGTTATCTAATTCAAACGGGCAAAAAAAACCACACCCAATGTTTATTAAGAATCGTTGCCAAGTGTTCTACAGCATATTTTACATAATATGAATAACACATTACACTCAATATAGAACTTGAAAGTTTGTACAATGCAACATACTTTAAAGTACGTAACTTGCTTCACTCAACATAATACACCCACAAGANCTTACGTTTGTGTTGTCTATGGTAAAACAATTTAGTAAATTGAAAAATCAGTATATTAGGTTCGAGTACTAACAGGAAAACAAATTTTAGTTGAACAATTCTTTTTCTGTAGTATGTGGTGAAACCTAGAAAAATTATTCTAGTTTTAAACCAGATGATCTCAGCAGTCAAATTAATCTAGGTACTATTTTTTTGTGTACGTTAAAATGTTGATGAACGAGCAGAGTTACGGTGTAATGATTAGATAAATCGGGAAAATATGCCCGATTAACTTATAGAAAGAATATTTACCTTAAAACTTAAAAATGTTTCCACTAAGTGTGCAATTATTGTAGGTAAAATATGATAACCAGTCAAATTATACTTTATAACATGAAAATTTTGAAACGATGAAGAAAACTCGCATAAATTGAATTTGTGAAAGGCTCTAGAGATCCTATCAGGAAAATACGTCGCTGACAAATTTTTTTCTACGGGAATAAGTATTGCTGGAGTTAAAAGGCTGACTAGAAAGATTGATTTAAATGCATCAGAAGTAATCACCTTTTCATCCTTAGCTTCGCTCCTGGAAAAACTTCAAATAATATCGGGAGAAACTATTATACCTGCCAGAACATCTTATCTAATCGCTCTTTGAGATATTTTCACGAATGAAGTATGCGTGGTCGAAGGTGCAAAATGCATACAATTTTACAATCACACCAATATCATTCCTGTTTTAAGTCGACATGTATTCTTATCGGTGAAACAGACAATGATAATTTAGGCTTTTTTGAGCACTTGGTTATCTTTCGGCTTTACAAGTTAAACAATAATTATTGCTTCATCAGAACCACTGCCATACTACAGCAAATGTCAGCTCTTTCATGAATCATAAGTTCAAGTATCCATATTTCCTTCATTTACCATTCTTTGTAAATACCCTGAGTTTCAATCATTGCATATATAACAACGAATATACGGAATTTAGTGCTACGGAAATTTCTTGTAGATTAATTTCAGAAACTCTTTTTCTTTGAATTGATCGTGAAGGAGTATAACTGAAAATCATACCTTCTAGTATGACTGTTACATCCCGTTAGTTACTACAACAGAAATTTTTTTTCTTCTTTCACCTCCGTAATTTTTGCATTACGTTCTACAACGACTTCCAAGACCAAATGAGTTTTCTCTGACGATAAAGTTCCTCTATGGCTAAGCATGTGGATGTAGTACTACAAAACTAGTCTATTTTGTTCGAAATATATTTCTGAACCTACGGTTCAAGCCTACGGTTCCCTGTGGTAGCTTGAAAACCTCTTCACATAAAGTAAAGCTCAGTTGTGTGAATGTCAATTTCAAATCCTGATTATCCGACACTGAAAAAAAACGTTCAATGAGATTGGCTGCGTAATATTTCACGTGCGAAAATTGACTTCAATAACATTTTACTGAAAAAAGTTGTGGCTTCTAAATATATCATCCAAAAATCCGGTTACCTGAAATTAATATCTCATAAAATTCTGTTTCCCCATCATTACTGATTAATTTTACTCCATGTTAATAACATATCCTGTGAGCTCGGCTGCGTGATGATGGCCAGAAATGGAACTATGTAATGCGCAAGGTATCCGAGGACACTTTACGCACTTTTAGAAAAATATTAAATGAAACTGTTAATCGTTGAAACATACAATTCCTTGTAACAATACAAATAAACATAATTTCAACCTAAGTTTTATTCTCTATATCCTCCTTCGGCTTCTATCGCCGTCTCAATTCTAGTTCAAAAGCGACTGCAAGGTTTGATCAGGTGGTCTTTATTTATGTCCTCCATTGTTCGGGCTATCGCTGCAATCAGAGAGGATTTGGCGTTCTGGGGATGCTTATTAATTTCCTTTCCAAGGACGCCCAACACTTAATAATCCAAAGGATCAAGGTCTTGTGAGTTAGGAGGCCGTAAGTTTGGTGTGACATGATCATGAAAATTCTCAGCCATCCAATCCTGGGTATTGAGAGCCGAATCTCGGTGGCTGACATAGGCCCTTTCCTTGGCTACGCTGTTTCCCAAGGCTAAACAGTGGTTTGAAGAGTTTCGACATAGGCATCTGCATTGACTCTAAGGCCCTGTGGAAAACAATGAGGAGGCGTGATGTTTTCTTCACTGCTAACATGACTGTAAACCATCACTGCTGCTGGAAACTCCGTGGTCTGAGTGAGTCAGAGCTGTAACGAAATGGATTATGAAAAAAACCTGTATATTTATATTTCGTTAGGTAAATTAAACGAAGCTGCGACTTGAACAGACGTTGGAATTTTGAATGTCTTAATTCATAAAAACCGTTAAGCCGATGCCGCCAGAAGGGCGAGTTTTGCCTAGCAAGCACGCTATGCCTAGAGAATTTAGGACTAGAAGGTTGAGTTTGTACTGATCGAAAAAGCCGTTACGTGGGAAAGCATGCGAGACAACGGCCGATCTATGGAGAACGAGGGGCGTGAGTTACAGCAGAGGGCCGACGCCTCATGAGCCATTAATGGCCCTGGAATAGCGCGGGCCTCCAAGCCACCCACCATCGGCACCAATGATAGGCACAGGAGTTCGCGGGTTGTAAATGAGCGCGAGGACAGAACCAATGAGAATTCAATGCCTCAGAACAAGCAAGAACTCCACCAATCAGGAGCAAATCCTGTCATTGTAACAACGAAGATTCGAGAACCTTCTTGAAGGAACCAAGGGAAACGGATAAAAGGACGACACAAGAAGATGCGTGAGGTCTTTTTTTCTATTACGCAAGAAGAGAGACGCAGAATTTGTTTGCGGGCCGGGACCCGGCAGACGCCAGCGTCCCCGGCATAAGAACAACTCAAGACTAACATCAAAAATAAGGTAGCGCATTGAACCAAAACAACGTTAATGCGTCAAGAGCATAGGATCGTCTGCAGCTTCGCATCGGTGAACGCCAAGCGTAAGAAGGAAAAAGATGGTGGGAGGCACAGCATGCCAACGACTTCACCGAAAATTCGTGAAGTTCCTCTACGTCTACTCCAAGCTGACAAGTGCTTTCAGTGAGCCGAATTGGAACCAGACAACCACGAAGTCTGCAGTAAAGCGGAGTCAACTTGCAAGATCTACGGTTATCAAGCTCTTTTGGCACTCAAACAAGCGAGGCTGAAATTAATAGCTCTGAACGAATGACAGCAAGCGGCCAACTGCGACAGATGCACGGGAAGTGCCAGTGGGAAAGAGCCTGATTAGCCTGACGTGAATTCTTTAAGCACCAAATGGAAGCGGTATTAGATCGACGCCCACAACACACCACAGAAGAGTGTGGGGGTTTTATTAGTATTGAGAACTCAGAAAATATTGATCACAAGTGTAAGGCTAAAAAGCCAAGTAGCACATTGAACAGTGCCTTGAAATAGCATCCTATCTATGTATAAAGAGTGTCATCTATAAAGTAGATTTGTCACAGCGGTTTAATCTTCTATGTCGTAAATTCAAACGTGCATATTTCCTTCGTAACAGAGTCGGGGTGAGTCATGTGAATGATGCGATTAGAGTTTCTGGTTGTGCCGGTGACATGGCACTTCTCGATAAAAGTGTTTCACACGAATTATTGTGCTTAATGATTTTTATGTGTGTTATAAATTGTTGTGTAAACAGTAAATTATGTAGTTGTTCGCTAACGCTCATTATGAATCGCAGTGTGCATTTCTCTCATTTTGAAATGCCTTTTTGTATTAAATTTGTACGTCGATTATCCCAGTGCAAAGCTAATGTTTGCATTGTTTTTGCTTCATTCATTACGTGTGCCAACTCGCGTGTTCAATATTAATTAAAGTTAAGTAAATCTTTCCATTTTTGTCCTGTTCATCCCATACTGATCGTAAAGTTGTTTTGGAGGTAAACACATAAAGCATACGTGCTGTTCCTGTTGAATAAATAATTTAGGTTTAGAAAGGTTTTTTGCACATGTCTGCCTCCTCGGATTTAGTCTAAACTTTCAATCCATCCAATTTTCGTTCAAAATGCAACGAAGAAAAAGCCCAGTCTCCCATAAGAGGAGACGTGCTCAAGCTTGCTTCGGTTGAGAGCAGCAGATCACTTGCACACTAACCTGCCACATCTCTCTCATTCAGTCCCACGGATAAGCATCCGCCTCAGCGTAACCGTGTTAGAGCTGCTCGCTTTTCATGGATCGCGACATCGGTATTATGGCTGAAGTCAGGTTCGGCTAGATCCGACTTCGGGGGGACTGCGCGTCGGCGGCGGGGGAGGCAGAATGGATCGTCTACTGAGACGACCACCACGGGGGAAGATATGGCCCACAAGGATACTCCTCGTTAGAGGTTCGTTCGATGCCGTGCTTGGCACCTGCATCTGATCCTGTATACGATCTTGCGTTTCGCAAGTGCTTCTTGGACTACCTCTTCTTCATTACAATTTGGCTGTGCAAATTACTTTCTTGAGTCTAAAAAATATTATTCATTTGAAATGAGGTACCGATTTGATTGAATTATTGCTTCGTAGTCAGCAAGCTCACATTCAGTGCTTCCGTATTACGATAAAATGAGAATGTAAAGCTTGCCTAAATTCTACCGCAATGACTTTGTAAAATCTCAATGTTTGCCCATTTTCTCATGAAACTTTTAAATGCAGGTGGGGCGCAACAGTGCGGAGCAAGCCGGTCTCGCGCCGTGTCCCACTCTTTCCTGCGTACTCGAGACTCGCCCGGCTCACGAATTGCTCTGCTGCTATCGCTGCACCCCCACGTAGTTTTCTGAGACTTATCCCAAAATTTATTTTTCTGAGATGCTTTCTTTCAATAAAGAAAATATTGAGAGCCTTTCGGCTTCTAAGCATTAAAATGTATTGTTTTTACCCCATAATTGATAAGCAGCAAGCTTCCAAATTTGTGTTAAGAGATTTTTTCTAAAGTTCCTGCTATTCTATTTTCTTACCTTTTCTGTCCACCTCTTCCTGTGCATTTCCACTCTTTAATCCTCTTTTCCCCTTTGACTATCGAGGTTTCAATCCCTCTATCGACTAGAGAGACTCATCAGTCTCGCCTGGTTTCGTGACAGAGCGTCGACAATGCTGTTCTCTTCTGCTCGTGGTATTTCATCTCCATTGTTTTCATTCAGCTCCTTTCTAACTTTGCAAACAAAAGATCTGGTAACTTTTGGAAATCTTGCAATTTCTAAATTGCTTTATTTCGCTTTTATAGACACAATTATAGCATGTCTTTTCAGTTCATTACTTGTGGTATAGTATCTGCCATTGGATCTTCTGAAATGAAAAATGCATTGAATATCATCCGGTTAGTTTGAATTAAAAAAATAAATAAGTATCCTCAAATACGTACGTACTCTGTGGCGTTGAGGAAAAATTTGGAAAGTGCTCTTCATGAACGTTTCGATTTTAAATTTAATATGATCAAAATCTGTGAGCAAAAGAGGAAAAAAATTAGTAAAATGATCGAGAATGTAAAACAAGACTATCTAAAAAATAGATTTACGGAGTATAAAAAATTGTGATGTTACTGCAATAATTTTCTAAAAAGTGGACCTTAGTAAATACCTATTTGACTGCTATTTTTAGAAGAACAGCACTCTGCACTTCGATCGATGATGATTTCAATTTACGAATACGCACGGGGTTCCAGGATGATACTCGAATCAAAATTTGTAGGCCAGCTGCCTAAAATCTGACTTCGCTACCTCCCGCATTCTAGCATTAGATTGGATTGCAGTAGTGGCTCATGTGACTAGAATTAGCATTGTAATATTTACATTCTAGAACGTAGTTTAACAAATTTTGACGCTCATTTTTGAGGTATGGTCAATCGATAAGCTGAAACAAGCTCTCAACGAAATGCAGAATGCTGTTCATCTAAAAATAGGCGGGATCTACGTTCTTGATGAACTTCGATGAAGTATTTTTTCCTCTTGTTTCCAGATTTTGTTCATTATATTCTTAGACTTGAAACGTCCATTATAAATGTTTCAAGATCTTTCTTATTTATTACCTTCACTTTAAATTTTCTCAGTATATAAGACTTACCTAATCTTGTGCACAGAAAGTTTTATTTCATGATGAACACTATCCAAAAAGAAAAGCTACATTGTGAAAACGTACCCCAAAGAGTTCAGCTGTTTAGTGATAACATAGCAGAAATTTCACGAGTATCACAACTGATCAACATTTGATCACTTGATATCAGGTAGCACGAAAGACACTGTAGCGGGAAACCCTCGGTACGTGCTGACAAATGAGAAGGCGCCATTAAATTGTACTCCACAAGAAGAGTGCTGCCGTTGCTAAAAAAAACTCTGTACCGAGCGATATTTCCGTCTCGCATGCCCTGCGCTTACAATGGTGTGAATTAGATGAAATTTGAATACAAAGCTACATTGTGTAACATGTTAATACTAACATTTCACCTATAAATTCATATGATACTTAATTTTGTGTGTTTTGGATGTGTAACAAAAACCATAAGAAACAAAAGTTCTTCTGCAAAGAACAGTTTAGCGGTACATGTTGATTTGAAAGCTAGATTGAGAAAAAACATCGGGGATTCAAATAGATTGGGGATTCCCATAGGCGAGTGGGTGAGTTGGAGTTGGGGAGGGAGAGGATTAAGTAGAGAAAGAGAGTGAGAGAGAGAGAGAGAGAGATAGAGAGAGAGAGAGAGAGAGAGCGAGTAGGGTTGTGCAAGTTGAGTTAGCATTCCTGAACACAATTTGTCCATACAAAATTTGGATGCTTAATTTGAGCAGAAAAATGAAGCGAAATATGTTCAGTTTGTTCATTGGATTGAGACCACGAGAAGGAAGAATAAACACTTAGAGCGGGAGTGGAGTGGGAGTCAGACGGTTGCTTGCTCGGCGTGGGGTGTTTGAGAAGACTGAAAGGGAAGGAACCAGCCCCGAAAGATTTGAAATTTTCGTTTACCTCAAGCATAAGCAGTGTTACGAATAAGACCTAAGAATATATTTACCATGTAACTGTCTATAACACTGGTTAAATGAGCCCAAGTAAGCAACAAGTCTTCTATGACAACCTATCATTAGGTGAACATATTCTGAAGTAACATGAATAAAAACTTATTTTCGAACATATACATAACTTAGAACCAGGCACGCCTGGAAGACAGGTTGTGTTATTGTCAGATAAAAGTGTTTTATCAAAATCATCATTAATACATTTATGCATTAGTACATATCATCAACACATACGCATATACATGAACAAAATTAAAATTTCAGGTGGATTTTGTTGTTTAATGTCAAGCTTTCATTTATCTAAGCTAAAATTTTTCTCGGAGAGCAATGCAAAATGTTTCGAAATGTTGTCAGAAACTTCAACGTATTCTGGATACAAGAGTGTAAATATTTCAAACTGTTAAAACTGAACTGTTTAACTGTTCTGTTAAAACTCTGAAGTTTGTTTGAATTTTGTGAATAGAGTATAGTTCTCCAGAGAAACCATCAGATCTTTGCAAGTTTTACTGTATATTCTTAGATAATATCTGTACATTAATGTAATCAATATCCAGTCTAGGAAAATATAATGTTTATATGAAATAACGTTGATTCCTGTTGCATCATGGATGGTACACTTATGAGTCATTTTAGCTCATGACTCACAAAAGTGTTACGATGCATTGAATTTTGATATAAAATGATGACACGCTTTTGCTTGACTGTTTTGTGACAAATTGAAACTCAAATGAGCGTCGGTTCAGTAACAAAAATGTCCTCAGTGTGAATGATCACAGTTGTTCAGCTTAAACAAAAGCATTTGACAAATTTTTTCGATAGCAACGCGTTAAACATTTAGATATATTCTTGCTCTTTGTCATGCCGCAGATGAACTAACATTTATTAATTGTTTTCCATATTTCATCCAGTTGATGTCAGACTGATGAAAATGAGCATAGTATTAGCAGTACATTCTTTGAATAAATAAAAGTTTCAAGATAATGAAAATGTTTCTCGCAACGTTCGTCTCAGTTTTTATCCAGTAGGTTTATGATACGTAATGAATGAAAATTTTTCGAGTTTTTGTACTCTAAACCAACTAAGGATTTTCAGCTAAAATTGATCATATTACTGTTTATAAATGATGGCGACATAGTTCTTGTAATACAGTAAAATTTTATATCTAATATTTGGCAGCAAAGTATCATCTCACTCAGTAATTGTTTCCTCATATGAGATTTTTTCAATGTAAATTAGTCACATATTTTCTACAATAGAATTGGATTTGTTCCATTCAAAATATATTTCAGAACGTTCATTATTTTTGCCCTGAATTGTTTTCCTTTTAAAATATAAAAGTATCAAGACCTAAAAGATTAATTATTGCAGGAAAGTGTGGAATTTTCACTGCTTCAATACAGCTTAGTTACTTTGAACTTACGTAAGTTGATCAAGTTCTAAGTCTCCCGAGAAGTAGATGGCCAGGGAGTCGTAGCAGGTGGTCCTTCCGTATCCATCGCAACCCTGCCCATACAAGTCGAAATCGTGCACAGTGGGTTTTGCTTGGTAACCATCGGCTGCTACAATCTTCTTCACGAAAGCTGAAGCTGTTTATAAAATGCAACTGTTGATTTATCATCTTTTAAAATTACATTGAACGATGTGAGATTATAGAACTATGCTCCTCTGGAATTACTCAAGACTAAGATCGAAACTTAAATAAAGGATGGCACAAATTTTTTGTGACATCTTTAAGACCCTCCACAGCAAAAATGTCTGTCAAAATTTAACACATCCATAAGTAGCTCAGATTATTAAAAGTGCTCAAGAATGTGCGCTTCACATTATTTATCATATTCTGATCCCAAATCTGAAATCAGACTGTGAATTGCGATCCTCAAACAAAAGTTACGATGAAAAGAAGACAGAGCTTGTATTGAACTACACCTTTTTCACTTCAAATTAATCCAAGTCAAGTTCAATTTAATCCAAGTCAAGTTCAATTTAATCCAAGTCAAGTTCAAATTATTCCAAATCAAGTTCAAATTAATCCAAGTCAAATTCAAATTAATCCAACCCAAAGTTGAATTAAAAATTGGCATAATTAATTATTAATTTGAGCTTTTTTGTGTTAAATATGAATCTATGGATGTGATGAGCAAGAAAAAAGTTTTTCCTCTCAGCATGGAATACATGAAATTTTTTGATATATAATAACAAGCTGTCGAAAAATGTGGTAAGTATCCAGCATCAGGAGGCAGAGAGTGATTCAGATTCATGAGCGGATTAACAGATAGAAGTTAATTAAAAAAAACTTGGCATTATACTACACATTAAAGTTGTTTCACAATTCTACATTAATGGCAGTATGCATCCATTCAAATATATATGATCAAAGGCAATTCAATGTTACATATACACAGAGTAGTATCGAGGATTTATTTACACTCATATAGAGATTTGTATGCGTGAAATTCCACTTCATCACATATATAAAATCACACATGGATGCAACAACATAAGATTACCATTGGACGATATGTAGATTTAACCTTTAAATGAAATATAGCAACGAAGTCTGTTTTTGCTTGTTGAAACTATTTTTGTAAAAACAAGTTACAATTTGTTTTATCGACAGAGATGATAAATATGCCTTGGCCTATTCATTTGAAGGGATGGCACAATTTTTATTGCTTATTCTGGATTGTATCTGTAATTCATAAATTGTGATCAAATGATATCGTCCATAAGTCTTCTGTAAATCGCATTTCCATATTTGCTTTAATGGTTAAATCTACAAATCTTCCAATGGTAATATTTTGTTGTTGCATTCATAAATGATTTTAAATATGTATGTGATAAGGTGGAATTTCACGCATATAAATCTCTATATGAGTGTAAATAAATCATCAATACTACTATGTGCATGTGAAACATAAAATTGCCTTTGACCATAAATATTTGAATGGATGCATACTGCCATGAATTTAGCATTGTAAAACATCTTTATTGTGTAGTATAATACGAAGTTTTTATGATTGACTTCTATCTGTTACTCCGCTCAAAGATTTGAACCACACTCTGCCTCCTCATGCTGGATTCCTACCACATTTTCCGATAGCTTGTTTTTATAGAGCAAAAATTTTAAGTATTCCTTGCTGAAAGGAAAAACGTTATTGTTGCTCATCATATCCACAGATACATATTTGATACCAAAAAAGCTCAAATTAACAAGTGATTATGTCAATTTTTAGCTCAACTTAGGGCTGGATTAATTTGAACTTGACTTGGATTAATTTGAACTTGACTTGGATTAATTTGAACTTGACTTGGATTAATTTGAACTTGACTTGGATTAATTTAAACTTGATTCGGATTAATTTGAACTTGACTTGTATTAAATTGAGCTTGACTTGGATTAATTCGAAGTGAAAAAAATGTAGTTGATTGTAAACAGCTATTTTACAAGCAGTTAACAAAAAGAACGTGTATCTCACGAATTATAAAACTTTTTCAAAGTCCGAAATTGAACCTTAAATTAATATTCTAAACACAATGTGTAGTTAGAAGGATATCACTCTACAGTTCCTTGCGCTACTTTCTTTGGAGCGTTTCCGTTCTAGACCAAATTTGCCACACTTATAAATTGAGCTTGACTTGGATTAATTTGAAGTGAAAAAGATGCAGTTGATTGTAAACAGCTATTTTACAAGCAGTTAACAAAAAGAACGTGTATCTCACGAATTATGCAACTTTTTCAAAGTCAGAAATTGAAGCTGATATTAATATTCTAAACACAATGTGTAGTTAGAAAGATATCACTCTACAGTCCCTAGCGCTACTTTCTTTGGAGCGTTTCTGTTCTAGACCAAATTTGCCATACTTTTTCGCTGTCGAAGATCTTAAAAATATGGCGGTGCATCACACTGGTCAGCAAAGGGTTTGCTACTCGATTAATAGATTGTGATTTACCACAAACCGAGTATGCTCATTACAAATCTGTAATCAGAATCGTTTAATCCCATCAGGTTCTTGAGTTATGTTGTAACGGTATTACACACAGGGATAAAATGTTTCTTCAAATCCATGTCTCAATTTGTAACTGAAATTGTGCAACAGGATATTTGAAATTTAAATTAAAAATGTAAATCGGTGAGAATGATTGCGCAGCCCAATCAACGTGTGTTATTGGTGGAAGGTATGTTTCGTGGAATCAGCAAAACTTTAAATAAAAAGAAAAACTGCACTCAATTATCATTTAAGTACCAGAGCTGGAGACCAAGATAAGCCCTGTACACCTCACAATTTTTTTTTTGTGTTTCATGCGGGACTTCCACTGTGGTTAAACGGCAAAGTGAAAGGTATGTCTTTTGCTGAATTGATGGTTGAGCGTAAGCCAACAAATTGTGTTTCTCATTGCTACTTTTGCATGACAAATATAAAGAGATTCTCATATGAGGGCAAGGCACAAATTGTACATCTAGCTTCTACATTGTCAGTTATAAAATAAGCAAGTGAAATATGGAAATACCAATCTCAGTGCTTTCATCAGCAAGCGCAGTTACAAGCGATGGCTCATCTCCCAAAGAAGAAGGTCTATGGTGATGAAATGTATGTTGATGTGTCTGAAAAAGAGTTGACTAATAAAAAGAAACTGAATAATTTGGTGAGGGATTTGTCACTGTCAGAAGAGAATGCAAAACTGTTGGGTTTACGCCCCAGCAATGAAATCTCCCTTTGGACCACACAAAAATAACAATTCTTCGTGAGCGTCGTGTGGCCTTGTTCTATAAAGAACACAATGGACTGAATAAAATGTACTCATGAATCGGTTAGAAACGGGTATTTGTTTCATTAATGGAGACTATTCATCGATGCAATCACTCCTAGCTTTAAAGCTGTGTTGCTAAACAATGACGACAAAAACCTTAGATTCAGGCCGCACATATTGCTGGGTGAGATAGACATGAGACAGAAAATAAATTCATTTTGGAACGTGTTCTTTAGTAGCAACATAAGTCTGAGGCCCTCTCAAATTAACGTTTTGAACGAGCTTTAGGACGTGCGAAGAATGTGTGTTTGTCATGTCTATAGAACAGCCGTAATGTTGAGAATCATTCTACTAACTAAAAGTGGCCAGAAAGAGAAAAACAAGCAGTTGGCCGATACGATGTGCGGGCCTTGTTTTTGATGCATCTACAGAACATCAATCTTTCACCGCTTTGCATTAAACTTGGCCTTCTTAAAACTTTAGCTGGAGCAATGGCACATGGTTATGTTGGATTCGAGTATCTGGAAAAGAAATATATGACGCTAAGGAAACTGGCGCGAATCGTACTACAGGCATTTTTGTATGACTGGAGATCAGTGAATTGATTCGTGACAGAGAGCTAAGCAAAATACTGACTCAACTCTAGTTGAAAAACACGGAACTCATTTTTCCCTGTAGTGCAGCACATTCTTGGTATTATACAGCTGCCAACTGTGAAGAACTAGTGGACAACACGCCAAAGGGCCATCAAGCTGTGGAGTCTCAGATGTCTCTTAAAGGGGATATCGTGCATTCTCCTTTAGATTTCTTCCAATCCACTATGGATGAAATCAGTGTCGAACATGTGAAAGATTCCGCCATGGTATCGAAAGGATCAAAAGCAGGTATCAAGCCATACGAACAAAAACGGGAGACAACTGGTAATTCCTACAGCAGCAGGATTCTGCATCCACTCACTGACGCAAGAGAATAATCTCAAGCATTTTTGAAGATATGTATAAATGCGTAATACCTCCAACATCTAATAAATATCTACCCTTGGTCAGCAAGCGGATGTATGTTTACACACACAGTGGGGGCAAAATAATATAACACCTAGGAATTTAAAAACGAGGAACATTGCTCGTAGGTTAAGCATTATTTAGTATTACAAATCGTCAAATTAATTAAACGTTTCGGAGTCCTGCTCCATCCCCAGTTAGTACAGTCTGAAAAAACGTAAGAAAACGAAAGTTCATCAGACATGTTAAAAAAGAAAAGTTGATAAAAAACTCATGTAAAAACTTTCAGCGGATAAGAACTATTCATTTGTTTAAAACGGGGTTTTCTTCAGCTTTGTACAAAGATTCTAAAATTCTTAGTTCCGAATCATTAAAAGCATTGCACAATATTTCAAATTGGTCTTCAGCGACTCCAGCGCCACACTGCTCTGCATGGAGTCGCACAGACGAATATGAGGCGGTTGGGCAAGAGGCCTCTCGGTACGATAACCAACTCCGCGATGTTGGGCAATCTTTACATAAAACGGCAAAGTCGTCATACCGACATAGCCTGATGTTCACTGTACACAACTAAATTTGTAAGCTAAGGACGCCCTCATTCGCTTTGGAAGTATTTCTTTATACCGAAAAAATGAGCCTATTTTAAATGAATTGACAAAAATTAAGCACAATTTTACGTCAGGAAAATAGCAATTGAAGAGCAATTCCAAATCTCTAGACATCTTTTGAGACAACTGGCCAAAAGAAAGGAAAACTGCAATACAAACATCGCACAGGGTCGACATTGTCACTAACTTTTGAATACTTTTTTGCCAAAAACCTCTTGTCATTAGTGTAAATAAAGGAAGAGGGAAACCCGTTGTCACGAAAAAAAGCGTGCAAGAAATTGAATTCATTATGATGGTTGTTAAAACTGGAGGAAATGTTGTAAGCTCTGTTTACAAGCGTCCTAATCGCATTCACTTTGAACATGAAGCTACAAAAGCTAAAAAAACTCAAACCCAAACGTGTGAACGAAGGTTTTCGAAATACAGAGGTAGTGAAAGTCTTACCGGTTCTTAAAACATTTGCATCTAAAAAGGGAATTCAATCATGATCTTCGGTTTCGACAGTAAATTTTATGGAGTGATGTTTAGAATTCAAGTAGTCAAGAAACAATGGAACACGGCCAGGATCTCTAAACCATACAAAAGTGTCGTCAATGTATCTACGGTAAAACGTGGGTTTGAAATCCAGGGGACAATCATTAAGCCACTTAGTCTCCCAGTGGTACATAAAAATGTTTGAAAAGTGGGCCCCAATGGGAGACCCATGCCAAGACCCACTATTTGTTTATACAGTTTATTAGCAAAGATGAAAACTGAATTCATTACAGACAATTCAAGCAAGGTTTTGAAATGATTTNAGCCATAAATAATTGATCTGCATTTTGAATAGAAGTAATGTCTCGAGTATACTGTGAGGAATTTCCAAAGTATAGTTGTTAACGGTAAAAGGATTCAAAAGAGGCACCAAAATTTTGCGAGGTTGAAATTGGGAGTAAAAATCGCAGAGAAAATTGGGCGGAGTTGAAATTTAGAAGAAAAATCTGATTCATGAATTTTAGGTAGCCCATAAAGAATCCTTGGACACGAGCCGGATACGTACAGTTTTGAATAGAGATTGTTCGGCGAGTACCTGCTTAATTGTGCTTAATTTCTGTCAATTCATTTAAAATAGGCTCATTTTTTCGGTATAAAGATATACTTCCGAAGCGAATGAGGGCGTCCTTAGTTTACAAATTTAGTTGTGTACAGTGAACATCAGGCTATGTGCGCTGGAGTCGCTGGAGACCAATTTGAAATATTGTGCAATGCTTTTAATGATTCGGAACTAAGAATTTTAGAATCTTTGTACATATCCAAAGAAAAACCCGTTTTAAACAATTTGAATAGTTCTTATCCGCTGGAAGTTTTTCCATGAGTTTTTTTATCAATTTTGCTTCTATAACATGTCTGACGAGCTTTTGTTTTCGTTCGTTTTTTCAGACTGTACTTACTGAGGATGGAGCAGGACTCCGAAACGTTTTATAGATTTGACAATATGTAATATTAAATAATGCTTTTAAACTACGAGCAGTGTTCCTCGTTTTTAAATTCCTAATGAACATTCGATTGAAGAAAAATTACTTTCCTTAATATAACACCTTGATTAAATCGCCAGATTTAAAATTTCTAAACCAGGTACAGTTACAAAAATCAAACCATGCAGGGTGTTGGGATAAACTTGACAGAATAACTTTTAATTTTTTCTAAATTTTCAAAATTTATTCATACCAACTGGGCTTGAGTGTAATGTTTGAACCCACCTTCATTCATATACACGATGCAGCAAGAATGGATGACTAGGAGCCACCTAAATCGGGGAAACGAAGAACTTGTTTCATGTTGATTCGCTAGGGCCATCAAAATAAGGAGATTCTGGTCTCTGCTCATTGCTCACTTACCACTGTCATGAACTAGAGAATTGCAATGGAGACTTCGAGGATACTAAATCCCCCCAAGCTGTCGTAGTTTTCAGATGCGGATCCTCAGAGAGTGATGTGATGCACACAAATCCCGATGTTATGGCCTCCAAACTCTTCTGATCTTGAAACAATGGATTATTTTGTTTACATAGGACGCTGCCGAGAAAGATACCAATCGCCTTACCAGTACTACAAGAGACCAGTTAATCGACAGAATTAAGGTGTTTTTTGAGGGTCCTTCGAGCGAAAGTGTAAAATAAGCTGGCTCCAGGTTACGGGCCCTAATTGAGACTGTGATACCCACAAACATTTAGTAGAAAAATATGAAGGAATGTGTGTGATGAATACGTGAACAAAAGTTTACAACACATTTCAAGATTTACGTAGATTAGGACATTGTTGCATCCCCGTTATTATTAAATTGTCGCTTCGAGACGTTCAGAAGAGTTCACTACCAGCCTTTTACAACATTCGGGTGTAATTTTATTCTATCCTTCAATGCAAATTTCTTTGTGTTCAGTAATGTAATTGGGACCTCTCTTCTCAATCTTCAATTTCAATTCCCTCCACAAGTTTTCGATCGGTATCAAATCCGGAGATTGACTTGGCCATTCTAAAATGTTTATTTTCTTCATCCTCAACCACTCCTTGGTTTCGTTTGCAGTATGCTCTGGATCGTTGTTGTCACGAGACCTGTGCGGTCCTGTCCCCTCATTAACTTACATTATGGGTACCATCTGGGATTTTGACCTTTTGTCGTCCGATTCGCTTGAAAATTAGTCAGTATAATTATTTTTTAAAAGTAAACCTTTTTTAGTCGTGTCATTTTTTCAATTTAGGCCTTACTTTTATTATTTGTTACGAAAAATGAGTTTTTTCATCCATTTCTGTATATTTCAAATTGTATTAACTCATTGAGTTTTGATGCTAGAACATTGAGTTTTGATGCTCAATTTTCAAATTTTGAAATAATTTTTTTGTGATGTGCAAAACTTTATAATAACATTTCAAAAAATAATGTTATAAAGTTTCGCATATCACAAAATTTTTTTTTTAAAATGTTCAAATTGAAATGAATAACTTTGTTAGAAATGTTCCAAGGATTCTAAAACTGTCTTTGATTTTGTTCTAGCATCAAAATTCAATAGTAGTTACGATTTGAATGGATCCTTT